>CM021247.1:14846342-15075314 GCA_010577795.1 Isatis tinctoria | reverse complement strand
TTGACGCTGTGAACAAAAAACATAGTTCAATAGCAAAGCAGAGATTTTGAACCATTGTTGCATAATGAGACTAGATACGGAATCGCATTAACGAGAGAGAGAGAGCCAAATCGAAATCCTCAACTTCGTCTTCTTTCTCTTCAACTTCTGCGATAATCCATCAAAATCCAAAATCAAAAACCGAAAAAACAGATCGAACAAGAAAATCAATTGGAATATGAAACTTGAATCATCAAAACAGTAACTAACCATGAGCAAATAGGATCGAAGCAAACGGATCCGGCGAGGCGAGATTCCGGCGAAGTGGTTGCCGGTGAGATGAAGTCGGCGAAGCATAGTAGCCAACACCTCGTATGTCCCTATATGATGCAGACAAATCTCTCATGTCCCCGTTCTAAAATTTATTTTTTGTAACATTATTTTTAATACGAAACTAAAGCAAAAGACAGAAAAGCCAAGACAAATTAAAAGAATCACAATTTTACCAAACATAAACCAAGATTAAACCGAGTCATCGTTTCTAAATCCCTAATTTGTCAATTTGGGGGAAAAACTCAACTTTCTCTCCTTTCTTTCTCACGCGACTCACGCGACTCTTCACTCTCTTATCTCTAAATCATAATCGATTCCTCTCAATTCCTTCTCTAAGTGGAAACAAGAAGAAATTGCCGACCTCGCCGTCTCAACAATGGTGGAAACAAAAAGAGGAGCTAAACGGAATGAGATTCCGAAGGAATCGCCGACCTCGCCGAGCGGTAGGAAGAAATCGTAGGTGAGTAGGAAGCCATTGGTTGATTGGTGCCATTTCCATTGTTTTGTGCGAAGGAAAACTATATAGAATTGGAGAATATTAGGTAAAAATTTGAATTATTTGTTGAGTAACACTAGGAATATTTGGTAAAACTAGTCGCGATAGTCTTTTGTAAAACTAGAAAAAGTTGGGAAAACTGGGTAGTACTGGGGAAAACTATTGGGAATTGTGATGTACTACTGGTATAACTGATGTAGAACTCAATGTTTCTTGCAGGATAATGAGGGAACCATGGCAGCTGGAATGTACTTCTTACCAACGGAGTACAAAAAGCAAATCAAGCTGGGGACAAGGTGTTTCATATATGAAGTTCTTAAGGGAGTGAAGACAAACTTTTTTGTGGTTGAAGTTTGAAACTTTATGGAAAACTCTGAACTTTGGCCGTTTTTGGGAACTTGTTTATTTGTTCTTTTTTTGATGTTTTCACATTTTGGTTTAGAACTGGTTGAACTTGTTGTGGTAATTCTTCTTATTCTAGTTTGAACTATGTTGTGCAATGCTAGAATAGAAAAGACAAAGACAATTAAACACAACATAAATCTTACCAAACACAAGTATAAACAATAACATAAAATGGATAAGTCTTAAGAAACACATAAACTGATACAACTCTTGACAAACAATTATTTATATCATCCGAGAACAAGTTTTAGGAAAGGAAGATTGCGAAGAGAATTTAATTTAGTTAATCATATCCACATGTGGCTTCATCTTCTTCGTCTCCC
The DNA here is from genome assembly GCA_010577795.1 of Isatis tinctoria. Lineage (NCBI taxonomy): Eukaryota > Viridiplantae > Streptophyta > Magnoliopsida > Brassicales > Brassicaceae > Isatis > Isatis tinctoria. Next base: position 15,073,778 of record CM021247.1, on the reverse strand, counting down.
TCTTGTTCATTTTCTCCTCATATGGATCCATGATGGAAGGGATAGTAGAGATCGTGAAGAAAGAAAAAAGTGAGAGAGAAATGGGAGAAACAGCAAGAGAGTAATGAGGAAATGAGAGAAATGAGAGAATTGAGAGAGATAAATGAGAAAATGAGAGAAAATGTAAGAAATTGAGAGAGAGAATGAGAAAATAAGAGAAAATGAGAGAGGAAAATGGAGAGAGAAATGGAGAATGAGAAATGACAAAATGATTTCGAGAGAGAAAAGAAGAGAGTAAATTTTCTCCAAAAAATTATGTGAAAATTCCCTCCAAAATTTCCCTCCAAAAATCCTTCTTAGTAATACTTAAGATAGTAGTAGTACGAAACTTCTTCACAGTTCTACTTTTGGTGTTTTTCAATTTATTTAGTATTACTTAACCTTCAAATATGTTTTAGTAGTTTTACAGTTACGTTTAGTGATTTAACATGTAAGACTGATTGTTTTATGGAAAAATATGTTTGAAATCATAATTTCGTTAACTTTTCCTTACTAAGTTGGTTGTCACCAACAAAGTGTTCATGAAAGTATAAGGAAGTATATTGGAGAAATGTTGGGCTTGTGTAACAAAAATCAAATGTAAAAATCAAAAATCATATATTTGTTATAATTATATGTAAATACAATAAAATCGAATTTGTTTTTTTAGTTTTACCGTTGATTTTTTTTTTTAGAAGGAATACTAATTTAATTTGAAAATCACCCAAAATTAGCTTTTCCTAGTGTTACCTTAATGAAAACTTTGTTATTTTTGTTTTACTGATGATATAATTGTTTAGGCAGATAATTTGGATTGTTCAACGTAGTAACATGTTCGCACTCAAGATGGGGATAAATCAAATATATTACACATAGTTATACTTAGTTTTACACAGTAGTCCAAATCATACAAGTTTTACAACACAAAAGATGGCAATAAATCAAATACGTTCGCACTCAAACATGGCGACAAATCAAATATATTTGACACATTTATACTTAGTTTTACGCAGGAGTCCTAATCATACAAGTTTTACAACACAAAAGATGGCAATAAATTCATTCACCGCTACTCCCTCTCCCAAATAACAACCAATAAAAACCTTTATAGGCTTGCCTTTTATGCAGTGTTCTGATGTAATCCGGTACATTCCATTCAGACCTATCCGGCACTACATAAATCATCTTGTAGTAAGCCAATGCCCATAGCTCCGTCAAGTAATATTTTGTGCACAGGTCATGTAGTTTTAACTGGATATCACGACCACGACCCTGACCGGCTCCAGTTTAACCTTACTTTCATCTAACCCAAGCTTCTTATACATCATAGCTTCTATCACTGATAAAGTTATCTCCTCCACTGATGTCTTCAAAATTACACTACACATACGACATTGACATTTAAAATATATGGTCATGTGCGTAGTCATTGTATCCTGCCAAAACAATGCAAAAAACTCAATAAATTATCCATAGTTATCCATAGTTATCCACAGTTATACCGTTACACATTTTCAGTAATACCAGTGTTACTAGTTATACTACATTTATCAGTTCTACTAGTTCTACCTAGTTATACCCAAAATCAATGGTTTCCACTGCAAATGTACTGCCAATTCGATCCATTCAACTACTGAAATTCATTTTTTTACCAATTAAGATTACTAATTGACCCAGAAACATGGGTAATACAACAATGTGCGTACCAAATTCATCAAATCTCAATTGAATCTGAATTTGAAAGCCATAAACCTAATTGAGAACCTAATTTCTACTAAATACAGCTGGAGGAAACAGAAGAATGCAGCACCTGTTTTCAACTATCTGCGATGGAATGCGGCAGCGGAGGTGACTGGAAGTGAATGCGACGGCGAGTGAGTGAGTCGGGGAGAACGAGTGCGAGGGGAGGACGGCGAGCTCGAGATTTTCAGATTTTTTTTTTCATTTTCTGTTTTTTCCAATTAAACCAATAAAACAAATCTGGGTATTTTCGGAATTTCCAATCTGTTTAATGAAATAGGGATATAGGAGATAAAATGGGGATATAAGAGATTTTAATTTGGTTTTTGAGGATATACGAGACGTTGGCTCTGAGATAGATCGAGGAAGTAAAAGAAAATAATGTTTAATTGTTAGGGTTACTTTCGTCATTTTCACATAAGAAGAAGTGTAAAGATGAAAATGTTCTCCCTGCAAGTGTAAAACTGAAAAAGTGTATCAAAGAAAGTGCATTTTTGAAAATTTCTCTTTCAAATTTCAATGTAAAATTTAATGATTTTTAATGATTTATAACCATTTGTATTATGCAGAATATTATACTATTGGTTGAATACGTGTTTAAGTGTATAGATAATGCTGTTTTTGTTTTGAAAATCTAACAAATTAAATATTTTCTTAATATGTGTACATCCTTCTAAAACGACAACTAATCAAAACCAGAGAGATTATTATTTCTTATAAAATACTAAAAATACAATAAAAATGTAGTCAGTAAACTTAAAAAATATTGCTTTGATTGTGTCTTTAAAAACTGAAAAAGTCAATAACTTAAAAAAAAGTTCGGTAAAAAAAAAATATGGAGCTTGAATGTTTGTAGCTTTTTAAAAAATGGTTTTTGGCTTTTGATTTCAAAAACTAATTTTTTAGCCATTCATGTTTTTCAGAAAAATGATTCCCTAAATTATAAGGAAACTAGTTTTTGTTTGTTTTTATCATTTACAAAACAAAATCCGAAAACTAACTTTTGTGGGTTTTTCAGTTTTGTTACGGGCTCTGATTTTTCTTTTTGACTGATTTTTAGTTTTTCAGTATTTTGACCTTTTCAATGTTTTTAAGACAATAAAGCAACAACTACTTGACTATGCTTATTAGTTAAAAAATTATTTGCTTTCTCAATTAAAAAGTCAAAAATCTATAAATATATTTATAAATACTTCCTCTATTCTTTTCCTTTTAAGATAATTTTTTAAAATAAATATATGTGTCCTTTAATAGTAAATTTCTATTTTTTATTATTTTAATAAGAAATAGTCTATTTGTTTTAGCAAAATTTTATTTTTTATTTTATCATTTTAATTGATTAAACAAAATTAATATTTCAAATATAATCAAAAACCAAAAAAACTAAATGAATTACCATTCAAGTTTCTTAAAAACTAAAATCTACAAAATCAAAAACCAGAAATTGAAAACCAAAATCTAAAAAATAAAAAACCAAAAGCCAAAAACCAAAAACTAAAATCTAAAAACTAATCAAACATTCAGGGCTCAAATCCCGTAAAGTGTCAAAAACCCAGAAAACATGGTTTTGATTTTTGTTTGTAAAATGCTAAAAACCATAAAAATACTAGTTTCCCTAAAATGTAGGAAATCTCTTCATTAAAAAACATGAATGGATAAAAAAGTAGTTTTTGGAAAAACAAAAACCAAAAACCATTCTGAAAACTACAAACATTCAAGGCCTAACTGAATCTCGAAAATACACACCTCTTTTGCTAGGGTTTTTCTCAAGATAATTCTCTTACATGTATTCATTTATCTCATTTATCTATCCATTCCTCAAATTAGCTAGACTCAAAAAATCTGATTAACGCAATTATAGACCCAAAAGAAAAAGGAGAAAGTAGTTCGGGTATAATAGTATGGCCAGACAGGGAGTTGAAAATTATAAACCTCGGAATAAGCCCAAATGACTTGTATATATGTACGTAGCTAGGGTTTCCACTTTCCCGCGTCGGCAGCGCAGTCGTGGGGAAGGGGAAGACGTGGGGAGTGAATGGGTTCTTGTCCGGTAGAGCAGGAGGGTGTTTCAAGAAGGAGATGTATCACTTTGGTATATGTAAATCGTGAAATTCACGGTCAAATCTCACAGGTGGTAGATGCAGCTATTGTATTTACCGTCTCAAGCAAGATAAATTTTGTCGGTTTGTGAAATCACGTCTTGGCTCTGTTATTCAGGTTAGACAAATCTACTTTCTAAAATTTCTGTCATCTAATATTCATTTATTTACTTCTTAATTACTAAGAGCTTAAATTATATATGATTATAGCTGAATAAGCCGATTGTTACTACATCCATGTCTCAGTCGCCATCAAGGTTTTTATTTTTATTTTTTATTATTCTCTCTGCTGCTTGATTGTTGTTGTTGCTCACAGACGAATGTTTTTCACCTGACTCAGCATAGCTAAGCAGCTCCCATCAATTTCAAAGAAGCGAAAGCGCGAAGCTTTAGATAAGAAGAAGAAGAAGAAGAAGAAGAAGAATCTCAGACGCAAAGCCAAAGCCGAATCTACCAAGTCATCCTCTCAAATGTTTCCAACGTTTAGTAACTCAAGTTTGAGATGAGTCGGGGGTGGTTAGCGCGTCAGTCTCATAGGTAATCTGAAGGTCGAGAGTTAGAGCCTCTCTCACCCCACTATTTATTTTGAAAACCAAAAAAATCTTGATCTTGCCTTTCTATGTTATATGTGTTATTTTGATAAACCTTTGTCAAGTTTAATAATTTGCCCGGTGTGTTTGTGTCTTTGCTTGTTAAAGAGGGTCGTTTGATATTCTTTTTTACAACTATTTTCTCAGAAAACCAAAAATACTTAAAAATGACACAGCTTATACCGTGGAATGCTATAGCTCTCAGTAGCCCACTCGGCTGTATTTCTCTTGGGATATTATCCAAAAAGACGGATCACTGAATTCTCTATTCAAAGTTAATATCTTAAACGGATATTAGATTACGAGATAGACTAAGCCAACAACGGGTACAACCAAAGTAAATCTTAATTGATTGTCAAAGAAGAAAACAACTCACAGGTCCCCATAAATCACAGTATGCATTCTATAGGCCTAATTGAAATGACCGGTGAGCGGTGACTTCCATTTTGTATTAAATCTCCCCGTCAAGAGGTTGGAACAATGGAAATTTCTGCTGTATATCAAACAAAAATTCCCAAGTTACTTTTGCCATAGCACAATTCTTCCATTTCACCAAGACTTACTGCACACCCTTTGACGTTTCACCATCTTCCAGGTAATTAGCTTGAGACCACTGGACCTTCCCCTATACAGAGCTTCAACTGTGATAAGTGAAAAGCCTGATGGATCCTTCATGAAGATGGCAACTCAAGCTTGTATGCTACTGCACCAACCTTGTCTAACACTTTGTAAGGCCCAAAGTATTTAGGAGCTAACTTCTGGTTTGTTCTTAGCACCACAGTACCCTACCTATACGGTTGTAGTTTCACAACCACCATATCATCGATGTTAAAACTTCTCTCAGAGCGTCTACGGTTTGCCACTTGGGTCATCCTATGCAGTAGGTGAAATTTGAGAATGAGAATCATGTTCTTACGCTCCTCCAGCATTCGAGCTACTGTTTCTACTTTAGATTCACCAGGCAAATACGGCAAATGAATTGGTGGAGGCTTACCATAAACTGCTTCATACCAAGTGTGCTGAGATGAGGAGTGAAAACTCGTGTTATACCAAAATTCTGCCAAAGAAAGCCATTTGCTCCAATCATTTGGTTTATCATTGCACATACACCTCAGGTAAGTCTCGAGGCAACGACTCACCACTTCAGTTTGTCCATCACTCTGAGGATGGTATGGGGTCTAGAATAGTTGAGTGCCACTCCCTGCAGTCCAAACAACTCTGGCCAGCAATCACTGATACAAAATGTATCTCTATCACTTACAATGGTGTTTGGAAGGCCATGCAACTTGAAAATATTATCAAGGAAGGCCTGGGCAACTGTTAATGTAGAGTAAGGGTGAGATAAGGCGATAAAGTGAGGCGCCTTGCTTAATCTGTCAACAACCACAATATGACAGATTTTCCAAAGGATTTTGATAGTCCATCGATAAAGTTTATAGAAATGTCTGACCAAACCGTTTTTGGAATAGGGAGAGGTTGCAATAACCCAGAGGAGGCAGAGTTATCGTACTTGCAAGTTTGACAAATAACAGAACTCCTGATGAAGCTTTGGATGTCTTTAGCCATGCCCTTCCAATAAAACAAACTTTTAATGTGTTGTCTGGTGGCTTTGCTACTGGAATAACCCCCACCACTTGAGCTGTTTAACCACTCCATAATCAACTTTCGGATTGCTTGGTCATTTGAAACCACAATCTAATTCTTCTTTAAGATTCCCTAAGACCATACAAACAAAGAGTGAGAAGCAGGTTTTTGTTTAAGGGAGTCAATGAGGGTTTGCATATGCTTATATGAGGTGTAAGCATCTTGAATCTTCTTCATAAGGTCACATTCCATGACATTTAATGGCCATGTGAAGTACTTCATGTAATACCACCAAAACCGATTGAGAAAACCGAATCCAAATCTTTTTGAGACAGACTTATTTGGATCAAAACGTTCTTGATATAAAACGATTTATAAGAAATGTTTTGAAACGATCTGAAAACGAGTATAAGGAAAAAACGCAGAGGCGAGATATGATATCTCTTTCCTTAACTCAAATGAATCGCCCGCATGTGAGACGGTTTCTGTTGCGATTCTCGAGTCCCAGGATACAACTGGTTTGAGACCGTTTTGCTACACTGAAAACGGAATCTACGAACTCAAAACTACGATATACTCTCGAGACTTACCATATGAGAGATCGTTGGCCAGAACTGTGTGTGATTCGATTTTTTTTTAGAGAGGAAAACTTGTTTTTGGTTTCTTTCTCTTTTTCCGTCGATGAAAAATGAGAGAGAGATAGGAAGTAGATATAAAGAGTGGAGGTTGATCAATCAGTCAACAAAACACGGTAAGTGGGTGGAAGACTTTTTGGTAAGGAAATTTTTGGGTGGATGGCGATGACTTTGTAGGCACACGTCCAAGTCATGTAGAAACCCAAGAACGATCGTTCTGAAAGATATGGATCGTTCTCGTTTCGTATATGGAACGATCGTTCTAAAAGTAGACCGATCGATTGACTCGTTTAATTGAATCAAAAAATTCGTATGAATTTTCCCCAAAAAATAAATCCGCGCGTTTGGCCCTGAAGGGCCTATTCCCAAACCCAAACCCAAACCCAAACCCAAACCCAAACCCAAACCCAAACCCAAACCCAAACCCAAACCCAAACCCAAACCCAAACCCAAACCGAGCCGAGCGAGCGTGCGTGTGGGTTTCCAACCTCTCTCTCACACTCCATAGTGTGAGCTCTTTGAACTAACAAAAGAGTGAGACCTTATATAAACATAAGGAATTTTCCTCCTCTAACCAATGTGGGACAAAATTCCCCTTCCCTTAATTAAGTGCAACACTTATCACTTAAGCCCACTTAATAATTTCTTTTCACACACACACCAAATTGCTTAAGCCCATTGCTTAAATTAATTTGGTCCAACAATCCCCCACATGAATAGAAATGACTCTAAACATATGCAGACTCGATTATGCAGACTCGACGGACATCTGACTAGACTCATACTAGACTAGAGAGACTGACTTTTCGAGAGTATAAACGAAATTAACTGTGTTTGAGTAAGTAGCATTTTTCAGCCTTGAACCACTCATTGTTAATATCTGTCGGGTTTACTTGGCCGGGAGGTGAACATGATGTCTTGAACCACCCAGATTTTGATGTAAACCGAGACAACAGCTATAACCCAGCTTCATTTCTCGTAGAACTAAGTTCTCTATTGGGTTCATTTTGGCCTTGAACTTTCCTGGTTATTCATGAGTGAACTTGGAGAATATAGCCTAACTTTCATTCTCCTAGAAACGACCTTATTTCACACTCACTAGGTGATCTGCGTTTAGCATGTATTTTAAGAAGTATCATGTCATACTTCACATATCTTACATAGCTATGAAATCATTAAAAGTCATTGCTTATTATTATCACATACAGGTAGCACTGTTGTATCATCTTAGGAGCTGGGTAGAGACATAAGTCTCACAGTGCTTTGAGCAGAATCAGTTTGATTTAGTTGTCCCCTTGAACTTAGATCTTGGGATCTCCAGTCACGTAAGTAGGGTTTCCACCAAACGTCATCTTAATTCACAGGCTTTAAACCCATTCCTCTTGATGATTTTAACACTTGATCTCGAGTCAAACCTTTTGTAAACGGATCCGAAAGGTTGTCGGCTGACTTTACATAATCAATGGTGATCACACCAGTTGAGATCAAATGTCTAATGGTCTTATGTCGCCTTCTGATATGACGAGATTTTCCATTATAGAGATTATTCAGTGCCCGCGCGATAGCCGCTTGGTTATCACAGTGTACACGTATTGCTGACACTGGTTTCTCCATCATTGGAATGTCTTCCATCCAATTTCGAAGCCATTCTGCTTCCTCTCCGGCTCTATCAAGCGCTATAAACTCAGATTCCATCGTTGATCGAGCTAATAGAGTTTGTTTACCAGATCTCCAGGAGATTGCTGCACCTGCTAGCATAAAGACGTATCCACTTATGGATTTTGAGTTCTTTGAGTCAGAGATCCAGTTGGCGTCACTGTATCCTTCTAGAACTGCTGGTTCTCTACCATAGTGCAGACCATACTCTTTGGTATAACGGAGGTAGTTCAACATTCTTGTTATAGCTTTCCAATGTGTATGTCATGGATTACTTGTATAACGACTCAGTACATTGACCGCGTACGCCAAATCAGGTCGAGTGCAATTAGTTAAGTACATCAGACTTCCAATCACTCTAGCATACTCCAGCTGTGACACTGATTCACCCTTGTTTTTCGTCAAGTGAAGAAGAGCGTCTACAGGAGTTTTTGCTGTACCCGTTGAATATGCCTTGAATCTCTCAAGTATCTTTTCAGCATAATGAGATTGAGTCAGGATGTATCCTTCAGAGTTTCTGAGGATTTTAATTCCCAAGATTACATCCGCAAGACCCATGTCTTTCATATCAAACTTGCTTTTCAGCATGTTTTTAGTTTGATTGATAATGTCGTTGTTACTTCCAAGAATGAGCATATCATCGACATATAGACATAATAAAACATACCCGTGGTTGGTATTTTTGATATAGAGGCACTTATCACATTCGTTAATGCTGAATCCATTTGACATCATCACACTGTCAAATTTTTCGTGCCATTGTTTTAGAGCTTGTTTAAGTCCGTACAATGATTTCACAAGTCGGCAAACTTTGTGTTCTTGTCCAGGTATGACAAACCCCTCGGGTTGTTTCATATAAATCTCCTCTTCTAACTCTCCATTTAGAAAAGCAGTTTTGACGTCCATTTGATGAATCTCTAGGTTTCTTAAAGCTGCTATTCCAAGTAGCATTCTTATCGAAGTTATTCTCGTCACTGGAGAATAGGTGTCAAAGAAATCCAATCCTTCTTTTTGTCGGAATCCTTGCACCACAAGCCTGGCCTTGTACTTATCAATCGATCCATCACCTTTCAACTTTGTCTTGAAAATCCATTTACATCCGAGTGCTTTAAACCCTTCAGGTAAGTCGGTGATGTAATATGTATGGGTTTGTTTAATTGAGTCAATCTCGCTATTGACAGCCTCCTTCCAAAAAGGTGCATCTGGTGTAGACATTGCTTCAGCATATGTTCTTGGTTCGTTTTCTAAAAGAAGAACCATTAAGAAATCATCCCCATAAGATTTTTCCTTGCGAGCTCGTTTGCTTCGTCTAGGTTGATCTTCTAGGTTTTCAGCAGTTCCAGAAGTACTTGCTTCATTTGCGGAAGTGCTTGCTTGTGTTTGGTCGAAAGTTCTCTTTTGAGATTGTTTATCCTTGCATGGGAAAACATTTTCGAAAAACGATGCATTTCTTGACTCCATTATTGTATTGACATGAATATCTGGTATTTCTGACTTATGTACCAGAAACCGATAAGCACTGCTGTTGTGTGCATATCCGATGAAAATACAGTCCACGGTTTTTGGTCCGATCGTGACCTTCTTGGGAGGTGGTACTGCGACCTTTGCTAGGCACCCCCACACTTTCAAATATTTGTATGATGGTGTGTTACCTTTCCAAAGTTCGTAAGGAGTCTTTCCCGTGACCTTGTGCGGTATTTTGTTGAGGATGTAGTTTGTTGTAAGCAAAGCTTCCCCCCACATGTTCTGGGGTAACCCAGATTCCTGCAACATTGCATTCATCATTTCTTTTAGAGTTCGGTTTTTGCGTTCTGCAACTCCATTCGACTCTGGTGAATATGGGGCAGTTGTCTGATGAATAATCCCTTGCTCTTGACAGAAGGCATTAAAACGTCCATCATATTCACCTCCTCTATCACTGCGAACTATTTTGATAGTTCTGTTTGGTTTTCAACTTCTGTTTTGTATTCTTTGAACTTTTCCAAAGTTTCATCTTTGCTGTGTAGCAGATATACATAACAGTATTTTGTGTGATCATCTATAAATGTCATAAAATATTTCTTTCCACCTCGGGATTGTACGAATTTTAAATCGCACAAGTCTGTGTGTATTAAGCCCAAAGGTTCAGTTGTTCTCTCAACTTTGGGTGATGGAGTTTTAGTGAGTTTAGCTTGGACACAAACTTCACATTTCTCTTTGCTTGTCTTGCATTTCGGAATTAGGTTCAAGTTCATTAACCTCTGTATAGACTTATAATTCACATGACCTAATCGTTCATGCCAAATATTAAAAGACTCAAGCAAATAGGCAACGGGGTTATTTCCATTATTAATTGGAACATTTACAACATTTGCATCAGATGCTACAACAGTGGAAGTAGAAGCAACATTAGAAACATCAGGAACAACAACATTTGCAACATTGTCGCCACGAAGGACTGCCGTAACACACATCTTGACAAGTCCATTCTTCACGTATCCCCTGCCTACAAACACCTCGAACTTCTTGAGCACGAGCTTGTCAGCCTCAAGGTGAGCTCCAAATCCGGCCTTACTCATGAGAGTACCGGAGATCAGATTCTTCCTCATGTCAGGAACATGCTTGACATTCTGGAGAGTGACTTCTTTTCCTGAGGTCATCTTGAGCACAACCTTTCCATGACCAACAATCTGGGAAAACGCAGAGTTTCCCATGAATAGCTGCTCCTGAGACCTAGATTTCTGATAGGAGCTGAACATTTCCTTATCAGTGCAGATGTGGGTCGTTGCACCTGTGTCATACCACCACTCCTTCTGGTTATCTTCAACCATGTTGACCTCCGAGACTACATCACAAAGGTCATCTTGAGTCAAGTTGGCTTGATCTTTCCCATTCCCATTATTCTTGGGCTTACTGCGACAAACATCTGCCTTATGACCGACTTTGTTGCAATTGTGGCATTTGCCTTTGAACTTCTTCTCTCCATTTTTCTTGAAGTTCGTTGAGGATGATGGTTTCACAGATGATTTCTCGTTACCCTTGGCCTTGCCTTTTCCCTTGTGGGTAGCCACATTCGCGTTGTGCTCGCGAAACTGAGGGTTGTTCTGGATGCGGTTTATGTCCTCCATTCGCAACCTTGTGATGAGGTCTTCCAGAGTCATTGCCTTCCTCTTGTGTTTGAGGTAGGTCTTGAAGTCCACCCAGCTCGGAGGTAACTTCTCAATGAAGGCATTGGTTTTGAAGATCTCACAGAGAGACATTCCTTCCTCAGCTATCTCATAGCAGATCATTTGAAGTGCCTCCACTTGTTCCATGATCGGTTTGGAATCCACCATTTTGAAGTCCAGAAACTTCGCAGTTGCAAACTTCTGACAACCAGCATCTTCAGTTCGGTACTGCTTCTCCAGGGACATCCAGAGTGCCTTAGAGGATTTGGCCTGACTGTAAACACCATACAGCTTTTCAGCAAGACGACCCAAGATCCATCCTCTGCATAGGAAGTCACCATGGATCCATGATTCAACGCTTGCAAGTGTGCGGACATCAGTGTTTCCATCCGGGATGGTTGGTTTGTCCTCAGTCAGGTACTTGTCAAACTTCAAGTTGGTCAGGGCGAATAGCATTTTTTGTTGCCAATTCTTGAAGCCCTTTCCGTCAAACTTTTCCGGCATGAGTCCCTGAGTGACTGCAGACGGAATTTCATTGTTGACTTCAGTGGGGTTGTAACCGGAGGAAGGCCAGAGTTGAACAAAGCTCTTCTTGCCGTCTCTTCAGTAGTGTCACCACCCGGGTTCACAATTTGTGTTGCAGCAGCAGCAGCAGCACTCACCAGCCACGTTTGGTGTTACAAAATCAATGTCCATCGGATTTTCCATCTGATCACAAGTAAAAACGAGTATCAGTACATGGATAATTGAACACACAAGTTCAAAATTGATTTATCTCGAATAAACCAAAAGCGTTTGTAAAAAACGTTTTGCAAACTTTCATCATAAAGCTTTTGCAGAAAACGTTTTTTTTTTTAAAACGGTGAAAGAGTTTATAATACTTTTCATCAGAAGAATGTTTTGCAAAACATTTTCGCATAAACATTTTCTTTTAAACGGTCAAAGCGTTTTGCAAACCTATTCGCATAAACGTTTGATGAAACGGTCAAAGCGTTTTGCAAACTTTTTCGCAGAAACGTTTGAAGCGGTTAACCGTTTTGAAAACTCACTTAAAAGCGTTCGCATAAACGTTTAAAACGGTGAAAGCGTTTTGCAAACTTTTTCGCAGAAACGTTTACCCTCTATTTAAAAACGGTTTTGTATCGTTTCAATACACGATTCGCGGAAAAGCGTTTAAGCGATTCGCAAATCCCAAAAAACGTTTGAAATAAAACGTTTAGAAATCGTTTTATGAAGAGAACGATCGATCTAAAAACAGAACGATCATTCGGTTTTTCAAAGAGAACGATCGATCTAAAAACAGAACGATCGTTCGGTTGAAATTCGTCATGAAAAACCCAAAAAAATTTCACAATCCGATTTTAGCTATAGGCTAGAAGCGGATTCATTTGAGTTAAGACTGTAATACCACCAAAACCGATTGAGAAAACCGAATCCAAATCTTTTTGAGACAGACTTATTTGGATCAAAACGTTCTTGATATAAAACGATTTATAAGAAATGTTTTGAAACGATCTGAAAACGAGTATAAGGAAAAAACGCAGAGGCTAGATATGATATCTCTTTCCTTAACTCAAATGAATCGCCCGCATGTGAGACGGTTTCTTTTGCGATTCTCGAGTCCCAGGATACAACTGGTTTGAGACCGTTTTGCTACACTCAAAATGGAATCTACGAACTCAAAACTACGATATACTCTCGAGACTTACCATATGAGAGATCGTTGGTCAGAACTGTGTGTGATTCGATTTTTTTTTAGAGAGGAAAACTTGTTTTTGGTTTCTTTCTCTTTTTCCGTCGATGAAAAATGAGAGAGAGATAGGAAGTAGATATAAAGAGTGGAGGTTGATCAATCAGTCCACAAAACACGGTAAGTGGAAGACTTTTTGGTAAGGAAATTTTTGGGTGGATGGCGATGACTTTGTAGGCACACGTCCAAGTCATCTAGAAACCCAAGAATCTTATGGATTCAGAGCAAACCAAGTTCTGTAAAAGGACTCGCTAGAAAAGAGAGTTCCGTGAGTGAAGTTTGATACAATATCTTATATATAATGAGCCAAGTTCTTTTCTCATATTGTACCTCTTGCTGCCATCTGTCTTTTTTGTGCAATCACATAGATGTGTAGAGTAGAATTCGAATTCAGTATCTGTAAGGAAGATAAAACACACTAAACAACATATTATAGATTTTAGAGAAACGAAAAACAATATATCATAAAATCTTATGTATAATTAGCCAACTTCTCTCCCTCTCAAGCCTCTACATCAGCAACCAAATGTAAAATTTGACATCTGTCAACTTTAAAAAAAAACTAAATAAATATATAAATTCAATTTTTTAAAAACTTTATTATTCATTAAAATCCATTAATATTTTATAATGAATGTAAATATAATTAATATGATTTAATTAGTGCTACCAATTGAATTGTTAGAAATAAATTACAATAAGACAAACACATAGTTTATTTTAAAACAAAAAAACTGATCAAAATTACATTTAAAGTAAAAAAATAAACATATTATTAAATGAAAGTTATTATCAACAAATGCAATAAGTAAAAGATAGTATTATATAAATAAAATAAATGACACAACCAAATAAAAGAAATGAATTTTTTTACTAATTTAAAAAAGTATAAATATAATAATAGAGGATAACAAATAACTTTATATAATAGATAATTATATAAAATAAAAACAATGAATTATTATTATAAATAAGACATATTATACTTAAAAATCAATAGAAAATATCCATAAGCTATTTTTTTCTTTAGAAAAGGAGTAAATAAACTTTTTTACTAAAAATATCAGAACCGGATCTCGGAAATAAAAAAAAATGACTTCCGTCTGTACCCATTTCTAGAATAATACCTACCTTAATATTTAAGATATAAAATAAATATTTACAGAATAACTAAAAATGAGTAATAAAATACATTTGTTTCAAAAAAATGCAAGCACTTGAAAAGAAGATTAATCTAAAGCATCAACAAGTATTTTTTAAAAAAATTCATAAAATTATACAATGTGATTATTCCAAAGAAAAAAAAGTAACTTAAAAAATAAACGGATCAGAACTATATTAAAAGTGAAAAAAAAACTTATTAGATGAAAAATATTACCCACATAAACAATGAAAAAAAACAGTTATATAAAAAATTATATGAAACAAATAAAATTACTAAACTACTTTATTTCACTAAACAAAAAATATAAACTTTTAATTAATAATAAGCCTAACAAAATTATAAATAGACCAATTGAAGACAAATTCTTCAAAATATATTTAAAAAACAAGAGACAAGACTGGAATTATATAAAGAGTAAAAAGGATGAAAATAAGTAATCACCAAAATAAATAAAATAATGTGACTTATTATAACTAATAATTAACAATAACAAAAAATTAAAATTAAAATAGTTAAAAAAATCAAAAATTCAAATACACTCTCTCATGTACCAATCATTGCCATTTTCTTAAATCACATAAACATAAACAAATTCTTTTAATTTTTTTAATATCACGATTGGCTATTCAAAAATATTATGTTCAATGGGGGTATTTAGGTAGATTACATATATAAGATATGTTAATTCTTAAAATATGCATAAAACAACAAATAAATATTAAAATATTCTTGATTGCGTAATTTTATTAAACAATGTATAATACAGAAAAAAATATATAACCAACTCCACTCTGCGCATGCGCGGGATTAGCAGCTCTACTAGTTCAAGGAACCTAGAAACTATTTTCATCATCATGATTTCAAGATCTTGAATAGTTACAGTCAAGAGTCACTTACGTTAATTTGTATTTTCAGATACGCAAAGACTATTATGGCCAGTAGAGGCAGATGTGTAGTCTCCATGCACCTAACAAGAAAGGGAACAAAACAAAGTTAAGATTCAACTGTTTTCATGGTCTGAACACCAAGACCGATGAGGACAATAATGCGGTCCAAATTACCTCCATGAGTTCGCCGAGGTCAAACTTGGGAGCCTTGAGGATCTTGACTTTACGGATGAACACGTTCTGCAATGGGTAAATTCCATGTGTCGCCCTCTCAATCTCTCTTCCAATAGCCTCAGGATGAACTTGGCCACAAGCTCCTTGAGGTCACAAGATGAAGCCTCCTTCACCATAATTTCCCTCATCTTTCTGCGGATCTACCATCATCCAAAAACCCACAGATGAACATGTCAATCTCAGTGAATCCTAAACAACTACTGTTTACACACATAACATGTTATTTACCTGGCGGATTTGGCTGGACTGAGCATAGCAAGTACGCTTAACTTGGTTAGCACGCCTCTTGGTGAAAGCGATGCAGAACAACCTCAAGGTGTAGCTGTCTGTGGTCTTCACATCGACATGAGCTTCAATCAATGTCTGCCACTTCTTCACCAACGACCTTAGCTTGTCGGTTGTGAGATCCATACCCTGAAAGAATGAACAAAGCAGAACATTGTTTAATCATTTGCAAAAACGCAAAATTTCCATAGTTTTAAGTAAAAAAGGTTTTTGAACATACCCAGAATTGGGTCAACACATTCCTGCCCTGAGCATCTTCAGCTCTGAGACGGATCTTCCTGTAAGCGTTTTCTTCCTTGTCTTGGAGATCAGCAAGTGAAACCTCAAACACTCTGTGTTTCAAACCCTCAGAGGCAATCTGTTCAAAAGGAACAATCTGAAATTACAAACAGACTTTCCTACCACACAATGCAATTCCTTCTACTCCAAGAATGAAAGAAACCAACTCAAAAGAGAAATCATTTCTCTACACCAACAAAGCATTATAGTAATAGAGATAGACATTACCTTGGTACCCTGAGTTCTTGAAACAAGTGTCTTCCCGACATTTTTGACGGTGAAGGAAGCAAGGGCCTTCACGTCATACCAGTCCTTCTTGGAGAAAGGATCAACATTGCATCATCGATTTTCAACAACAAAAAGCACGACTTTTTTCTCAATTCATAGAGACTGAATATCCAAAGTCTAGAAATTTAGAATATGTGACATACGCCTTCTACTTTCCTCCTTTACGACCCTTGGAGATCCTCTTGTTCTTCCTATAAACTCCAACAAAACCGTAGATCAGAATGAGAAATTCAGACACGTGAAGAAGAAGACGAAACGGCTTCAACAACTCTAATGCCACTGGCTTACGACTTAGATATATATATAGGGTTTTTGTAGGGCCCAGATTTTATTTTCCCTCCCTTTCTTTTTTTCTTTTGCGGTTTGTTAAAACATTTATCATAGTCATGTAACTGTTGCAAACTCAAATACGGAAGTCTAGCCTGTGATGGGCGCATGTTGATGGAACCGAGAAACACTGCCATTGCGAGAACGAGGGCATCAGGTTTTGAAATAACCAATTGTAACTTTTGTTTTCATTCTTCAACAAATGATGTAAGCTCATTTGCCTTCGGGTAAAATGCACAGGCCTAGTTTTGTTTGAGTTTATAAGTTTTGTTAATGCAGAAAGAGCTATTTAAAAACAAGAGGATGACTTTCTAAAGCGCACACACTATGATCTCTAAAGCTTTAGAAAGTCATCCTCTAAGATCTACAATAAGTCCATATCGAAACATCCATTGATAGAGTTAAAGGGGCAAAAGCATATTTCAAGCCCCAAAGGCAACAAGGCTGGCGAAAATAGTCACAAAAGAACATACCAAGCCTTTTTAGTTTCGTTGCCTTAACCGCTTAAAACCGAGAAAGATCCTAAGATGAAAGTTTTGGGAAGCAGATAACTACATAATTACCGAGAGCCAAGTTGGGACAAAACAGACTGCTGCACATTAGAGATGATGCTTCTCCTACCTAACAGAAGAACATGGAATCGGCAACGTTGTCTTTGAGTTTAGGGAGCTGAGCAACTGAGATTGGTCCTGGAGCTGTCACGCCACCATGGCTTGAGGATGTCTCAGACTGATCTTCGAACTTCATGAACGTTCCTAGCTGAGCAGCTGCCAAGTGAGCATAGCAGATCGGTGCAACTGCAAAAGCACATAAAAGTCAGTTATTATCAGAACAATGGAGGCTTTCATAATCAACGCAGTAGAGAAAAGAAAATGGTAATTACCAACAGAAATGGCAGTGGTGCTTCTTTGGTACCTGCAAATTGGAACATAGAAATAAGTCAGATCATTTCAGTATCCAAACACAATCAAAGCCATCAAAGATAAGCAATAAAGGTTGAGACTACATACACGTAAGAGAGGGAATGGACGAGTTCTTGAAGTTCATCAGGTGAGAAACCAATCTCATCATACAAGACATGGTAATGTGTTGGACGAGTTGTTCCCTAATTCAATACACAAAGGTGTTAAAACGCTTGAAGAAACAATACACCAGTATCAATCAATAAATGTAGCTTTTAAAAGTTGATCATGATACTTACAATCATTCCAGCGTGCGCACAGAGGTAGAAATCATTGTTCTTCGGGTGACAGATCTTGTTATCGATGATTGTCCCTGCAGAAACACAACATGAGATCATGCATGTATGCAAGTTATAGAAAAAGGTTCTGAAAAAGATTAATCAATCACCTGGGGGAACGTTATCAGGAGAGTTCGTTTGGAAAAACTTGGTGTGGTGATTCTTTTGAGCCACCAACAAAAGGAATTTTGGGTTCCAATTCGCATCTAGAAACTTGCAAGCCTGAAGAAAGAGAGATGCAAGAAAATTACTAACAAAGTAGCAAAAAAAACAAAAAAAGATACTATAAGAAACTGCTTCTATCGTTTCAATTACCTCAATGATCTGTTCGAGTTCAATGTTCAGAACCTGGTTGAACTGAGATTCACTAACACCATCCCTATAAGCATTAAGACATTTGAACAATCGATAAGAGTAGAATAAGAGAATGGGAAAAATGGAGAAGAACCAAAAGCTCCTATGTAACACAGTAATTACCTGAAGATTATGATGTGCTCTGGCTTTCTCTTACCCGAGCTGGCGAAGAAATCTACCAGTGACTCTCTGCAATCAACAAACGAAGTTGCATAAATATCTAAGACTCCGCAGAAAAAGAAAAAAAAAGAAGTTAGTATAATCACTTGATAATGCCATCGTCATCAGTTCCATTTTTCTTGAAAAGGGATTCGATCATCTCAGCCTTCGAAGGCTGGGTGCGAACAGATGCTCTGTATTTGGAGATAAGAGGCCACTGCCTAGAACTCACCACCTAAGTAAGACATAAACAAGACAACTAAATATCAGTATCAAAAAAGTGCAGCTGATGCAAAAGCAACCAATATGTTAAAAGAGTACAGAGTAATATATTACAGCAGCAATGGAGGGAACATCAGACTGTCCAGGAGATCCATGTGAAACATCCATCCCAAGGATGATGGTTGGAACCTTGGAAATGACTGTGAAGGCAGGTGTGCGCTCAACACTTAACATTGAGTTCAGGCCTCCAAGCTGTAGTGTATATGCATCAGAGATTGCACACAAGAGGCAAATGAACCATTGGTTTAAAAGAGAAAGAAAGACACCTTTGCGTTGATCTTCAGAAGACAGTTCGTAAGATACTGATCATTAGGTTGCCTCTGTGGAGCCATGCATTGAGTAACAATGCCGTATTCGGTTAGGTTTTTCTTCTTCCACGGCCCTGAGGAGGAATTCAAAGTTTTAGTTAAGGGAATACTTTGCTATATGCAACAATAACATCTGAAGGACTGGAGTTAAGAGATATCTAACCATAAATGTCGCAGTTCTTCCTTTCGGGGAGTAGACATAGAATGAACTGTGGAGCACCTGGGAGTCTAGACTGGATTTCTTCAAACATCTTCTCCACACGAATAAGTGCAGGAGCTCGGCGAAATTGATGACCCTCCTCAAACACTTGAAAAGGAGTGGCAATTTCCTGTGACAAAATGCAGACAGAATCAGTTATTACAATGTTGATGATCACAAACAATTCCTCAAGAACACACCAAAAAGAAAAATTGTCGAGCTTACAATTCCTTTCATTCCACCAATTCGGATTAGATCATCAACCAGTTGACGTACATTACAGCGAGCAGAGAAATTTGCCACAACCCATTTTTCAATCTTGGTTGGCTCAACAAATTGCTGCACAACAAAAGGAATCAGACTACCTGAATATGAAAGTAGATACAAAGAAAGGCAGAGAGAAACAGCACCTTGTTGTTGAAATTCCAGCGACCATTTCGCGGAAACAGTTCATCTCCGCGTCCCATTTTCAGCTGTCAGACGAAGAAAACAAGAGGAAGTTAAACTGTATGCAATAAGACAATTTATCAAGTCAAAACCAAGCAACTGCACCATACCTTAGGAGCTGGCAAAACACGACCCTCCACCTGAGTAAAGCTGGAGCTGATAGAAATGCCACAGGAACGCAGGAGAGGTTCGGTGTCATAGTTGCTCTTCTTCAGAGCCTGAAAACATTAAACCAAAGATATATAAACTCCGGGTCTCTGACTAGCAAAACAGAACAATTATGAGACAGTCAGGATACTTTACATTGGACAGAACATTCATCCTCTCTTGGGGCTTCTGTCTAGATTTCTCGACAAGGGCGGATCTTTGGAAGGTGTTCAGCGCTTTTGTGTACCTCTGAAGGGGAATCAAGGTGCAGAGCTGTAAAAGTTCCACCAAATAACAGACATTAGCATGAATTCCAAAAACAAATTAATACCCTGAGAACGTCAATGGGTAAAATAGGCAAACCTCAAGAGGAATATAGGTGGGTCGCTTTGGCTTCCCAACATTGATGCACGGCAACTCCGCAGAATACTGCAATTCCATGTTCCGTTCTCTGCGGAAGTATTCACATATCGTTATTTCTTCAGTTTTAGGCTCTCCATTTTCATCCTTCGGTGCGTTCCTTGGCCTAAATTCAAACCTAGACAAGGTAACAAGCAAAATCAGAGAATTACCCAACTTTGATAGGGATCACAATGTCAGCAAACTAAAACAGAAACAAATGCATCTCAATACAGAGTGATATTGAGTGAGTGGCATCTTACGTCTGTTTATTGCAGGGCATGTCACTCATGCCAGTGATCCTGTACTCCTGGTTTGAGGGGCTGACTTTAATCCTCAGGTTTTTGAGCGTCCTTTTCGCCTGTTGAAAACATCATGTTAAAACGTTTAGAGCTAAAACAAAAGGTGAGGAACCTGCTAGACCATGACATAGCCACATAACATATAATAAGTAGATCACCTTAGACCAGTCGACAGTAAACGGATCCTTTGCACCTTGGTTAGCAATAATAAAATCAACAAGCGGACCAGGCTTGATTATCATTGTGGTTGTAACATCTGGCATAAGAAGAAATAAAAGAAAAACCATTAGACACTAAGTCATTGCTGCAACAGAAAGGAAACAAACACCAACATCAAGAACAGGTGAAATTACGTACCCATGTTAAGGGACATTCCACCCTGCGTTGTCCGGAAACTCGAATGGATTCCTCTACATCCCAAGATGTTACCACCAACTGGTTCACAGTTATTCGGGTCATTGTGGAAAAAAGACTGTCTCACAAGCAGGCAGCCTCTGCAGTTTTTATATAGTTATTAGAAAGACAAAACAAAGATATCAAAGCATCAAAAAGAACATTTACTTATCACTTACTGTCTAGCAGCGTGTTGACGTAAGATGATATCCAAAACCCTTATGGCCTCCTGTGAGTTCTCGGATTCCTGGCCACGCATAGCATTAGCAAGAGCTTGTAGAGGAATTTTGGCCGCATAGCTGATCTCGACTCTAAAGCTTTTGGAACGGTTAGGCCGACGCAGTCTTTTCCTATCACCATCACTTGACTCTTCGTTCCCATTGGGGCTTGCATTTCCATTAGTCCTGCTCATTAAATTCTCAGTCAAAACCAGAACTAAATTACTCAAATGAAGGACAATGTGATAACTTTTACCTAGATGAAGATACTTCTTCAAGAATTACAGAAAAGTCCATCTTGTTACTAGGCAAAGCTCCATAAGTAAACAGGGTCTTTTCTCCATCATAGGCAAACTGTTTGCCCTCTAGATCAGAATGGTAAGTCTCATGAACCTTATCGAGAACTTTTCTTCCAACACCTTTTTGTTCAACAGGACGCCCATCATCATAGAAGAGCGCCACCTGCTCACGAACACAAATAATCCAATTAGTTCAACATTAAAAACCGAGCAACATTCAAATAAACATAACAGGAGCAGAAACTTACACTGTAGTGATAGAAGTGTCCCTGAAGATTAGCCACATTGACTTTGAAATGATTAGTCAACAGTGGTATCTTCTGGCCCTTTGTTCCAAACCCACGGCGAGCCATCGGAACTTTCAAGTTCTTCTTCTCAGCAACCTCGGTTTCAACCTTCACTGGCTCAACATTGGGAGGTATGAATGGAGGCGGAGGAGGCAATGCATTAACCCCTTTGCCATTCCCATTTGTCGTTTCAAGTTCAGCTCCATTATCGTTAGTAGAATCCATGTCCTGAAAGAACAAACCACAAAATAAATCAACATCCAGGAAAAAAAAACCAACCAAAAATATGGCTACATTTTATCAAAGTTTCAACTTTTGTTCACAAAATCCCAGAGAGATGTCAAATATTTGGCTTTTGGGTTTCAACATTTGTATATATGAGCAAAAGCAAAATACTGTTGAAAAATGAGCTACATCTATCAAAGTTTCCAACTTTCAAACATAAGAACCCATATAGAAGTAAAATTTTTGACCGATACTAAAAAGAGCCCAACATTTTGACAAAGATAGACACATGCAAGTGTAGATAAACATGTATGACCTCAAAAAAATGCAGCTTTCGTCACATATTAGCATCATTCAATCACGCTTATAACATTTACAGCTTTGTTTCAAAAGAAAGCCTCAGAAAGATGAAATCTTTGAGCAAACATCAGCAAAATCTCACTTTAGTGAGTAAGAAGGCAAAAAAAAACAAACTTTAGAGAGATGACGCAACCAAAAATACACGTCTGACCCAAAAAGGTGTAAGCTTTCATCACATAGTAGCAATATACAGTCACGCTGAGAACATTTACAGCTTTGTCCAACAGAAAAACCCAGAAAATTTCAATTTATCAACAAAATTTCACACTGGGTAAGAAATCCACAAAATCAGAGATGTATGAGCAACCATCGAAGTAAAGAAACAAACTTTAGAGAATTAATCACAGATAATTACTGCATGCGAGACTAGCCAAGTCCTAAGGCTTTGAGGGGGCAAAAAAATCGATTTTTTGTCGTTTTTTATAAAATAAACTTCAAACAGTAAATTTTTTGAAAAAAAAAACACAGAAAAATGCACAAACGCAGTGATTAAAGAAGCTACATTTCTGAGAAACACTTATAGCATATTCAGCTAGAAAGCATAAACCCTACAGATATAAAAAAACAACCCCCAAAAGTCTAAAAAGAGAAAATATTTGCGAAACCCTAAAATCATACCTTTGATTGTACCGAAGAATCAAAGACGAAACCCTAAAAATCTCTCTTGTGATTTTTTGAGTATCTCTCTCTCTCTCGCTTGTTTTGCTTTTCTGCTCCGAGCTAAAGGGTAAAATGATCAGTTACAGTCGGATTATATATACAAATAAAGGATTATTTGCCCTACAGTTATGTTTATTTACGATGCGGTGCACCAAAAGTAAACCTACTCTTACAATCTTGACCGTTCATTAGATTGACTAATATATAGACTTCTCTAATCTATGATCTCTACCGTTCGTTAGAGTGACTTTATTTAGACACTTTTTTATCGGAAAGAGTTTTCGTGTTAAGAGGATTTTTTTTTATTCAGCTGTGAAACTGCTTTTACAGTCGTGACCGCTCGTTTGTTTGACTTTATTACTCGGACCTATAATCTTTACCGTTCGTTAACTGGCTTTGTTTATAGGTTTATTTTATGGATAAAGATAGTTTTTTTTTTAATTCAGCTTTTGTTAGAGCTGCTCTTACCATCTTGACCGTTCGTTAGAGTGACTTTGTTTACAGACGTTCCAAATCAGTACGATCTTGACCGTTCGTTAGTGTGAGACTTTTGTGTATAGACTTTATCCCGCTAGAATTATTTTGATTTTTTTTTAATTTATTGGTAGTGGTGGACAAACTGTCCGACGTGTTTGTACTCAGAATAAATTAAATGTGCGAATTAATCGACGCGTACACTTACATTAGTATGGATTTAACAACTGTTTTGCGAGATTATTTATATAGCAGATGTTACTATGATAAACGGACTAGTGTCATTCGTATCTTCTTAGCTCTGTGATTATTGTTAATGAGAACTCTAATTATTTTCTAAGCCCCAATCATCTCGTGTATGCATGGTGGATCCTTTCTGTAATCCATTTTAATTATTGACTGAATATATATTTATATACTGTGAGATTCTCAGCCGCAGTTTTAATATTTCTCAGAGGCTAATCCTAAAAATTGGTGAAAGGAGATTAGGTGGATCCATTCTCATCATGAAGATGCTTAATCAGTTATGAGCTTATTATTTTGGTTTTGACATTTCGAAATTGACATAGTAAGGAGGAGAAGGAGAATATCTATAAGTACCTCAGAGTTTAACCATATATAATAATAAATCTTTCGGTGTTGCCAAGCTAGCTAGATGACTAAAAACGGGTGTATCATACCAACACTAATGCAACGAATTCCATCAGAACTCTGTAATTAAGCATGTTTGGCTGAAAGTAGTACTAGGATGGGTGAATTCTTGGAAAGTCCTCGTGTTGCACATTTTTTTCTTTTTACCAATTCGAATACGTCCAAGGTGGTTGAGTCTCATAAGAGTTGCTACCAATTCTGAGTCATATTGGTACTCGAGATCTTTGCCATTTGAACAGAAAAAGAAAAGCTAGATGGCTAAAGAGAGACACTTGGACGTTATACACTTCATACTAAAAAGATACTTGCAACCTTATTTCACCTTTGATTGAGAGAAGAAAAGAAAGAAAGTGTGTGATTCTAATCTATACTATTAAAACACAAGTCAGGACTTTTGATCTAACATTTAATAATGTACGATATTAAATGTAATGTCATTGTCTTTTAGTTATTTTCAAATATTCATTAAAACTATTTTAGTCAAATTTTAGTCAAATGAAATATGACAATTAAGATTAAAATTTAAATCAAAATTAAATCAAAACCAAATCTCAGAATATCTTTTTAAATCAAAGTGAATCAAAACTTCCTTTTAAACATATTTTAATTTCCGATTTTATATTTTATGCAAGAATATCTTATACAAGAAAATTTGATTAGATATATATATAATTATGAAAGCGAATATTATAAAATTAAAACTCAAATTAATAGTAATTATTTTATTTACAAAATGAAGACTTTACTTTAATAAAAATTAATAAAATTAGAAATTAGATTGATATACTTACAATTTGATAAAAAATAAATATTAAAATTATTCAATATTTATATTATTCGATTATATAGTCAACGGGTTGGACATGCAAAGTTTTAGACCACTGTAAAATGAGTTATAAAAATAAAAACAAGCTAAAAATATCGTTTGCTAATGGATTATATTATATAGGAAATTACATGATACAAATATTGTAGAAAAAACAGTTAACATATCTAAAATATTTAAATATATAAATATATTATTTAAAATATATTAATATAAGAAAAAAATAAGCAAACTAAAATTTAAAATATAGAAATTATTTTTATTAAATTAACATTTTATCAAAAATATATTCTCGTGCTTTTTGAAGCGCGGGTCAAAATTAGGCCTGGGCAAAAAAACCAAACCCGAAAAACCGAACCGAACCCGAACCGAAAAAGTAGAATCGAACCCGAACCAAAATTCGTAAAATACCCGAACGGGTCCTAAATTTCAGTATCCGAAAACCCGAACCCGAACCCGACCCGAACCGGAAACCGAATGGGTACCCGAAATAACCGAAATACAATTATATACCTAAAATATTAATAATTTTTAGATTTGATATAGCTTATTTATCCTAAATTATAATTATAAATCCAAATATATGAATTACTTTTAGATAAAAATAACTAAAATATCAAAAATAAATAGAATATATGAAATTTTTAGTTATATTTGTCAAATTTAATTGATTTATATTTAAATTTAACTAATTTTTATTTTCTTCTTAAAAATGTTCGGGTACCCGACCCGAACCCGAATAGAACCGAACTGAACCCGAACCCGAACCGAAATTCTAAAATACCCGAATGGGTCCTAAATCTTCAAACCCGAAAACCCGAAACCCGAATGGACCCGACCCGAACCCGAACGGGTACCCGAACGCCCAGGCCTAGTCAAAATCTAGTAGAGTTTTATAGTTACATTTACATTAAGATCATATCATATATATATATATATTAAAAAAAGATTGAGATGATATATCTACTTTACGAAGATTTATCTTCTATACTACTAAGGGAGGATACATCTACCTAAACAAGGTTGTTTGGACCCTTGGACCAATTCATTAGGTATAAATTATGTTACTCATTATGCTTAAAATTTAAATCAAAAATAAATCAAAACTAAATCAGATGATATCTTTTTAAATCAAACAAAATGGAAACTTCTTTTTAAAAATATTGGATTTTAGATATTATAGAAAACAAATTATGCAACAAGATTTGACTATATATAAATAATTTTAATATTAGATTTCGTAATATATAGATATATTTAGTAAATTTAATATATATCTTTAGTTTAGAAATGAATATTTGATACATAACATATTAAACTAATGGATTAAATTATTTTACTTTTATAAATGTGAAACTGCATTCATTTCATATTAGAAATTAAATTGATATATTTTCAATTTAATAAAAACAAATATAAAAATTATTCAATATTTATATTATTCGATTATATAATTAACGGGTTCAGATTAATATTTGTTTCAGTTGAACGGGTTGAGATTATAACATAATCTGAAATAAATATCTCATATATTTCATTTTCTTCAAAATTTTTTAAAAAATAGTATTAATTGTGAAAATACTAAAATAAATATTCATCAATAAAATGAAAATGGAAATCCTATAATATATATATGATATATATTTCATAAGTATGGTTAAATTATTAAATCAAGTGGTAAATGTAAATAAAATAAATTAGCACACAAATTATTTAAATTTAGAATTAGATAAAAAATTTAGTTTAATAAATTTTAAATGTTATAAACTATTCAATATTTACGTTATTTGATAATCTGATGGACGGGTTGTGACTGATGTTTTTACGAAATAATTTTTATTGCACGGTTAATTATCAAACTTGGAAAGGTTGTAAAACACTATAAAAAGAATTAAAATAACGAAAAAATAGAATAGTTGTTCGCTAACGGGATAAAATATAGTAAATTATATGATACATCTATAATAGAAAAATTAGATTTTAGATATTATGAAAAACAAATTAGGCAACAAGATTGGACCATATATAAATAATTTTAATATTAGGTTTTGTAATATATAGATATATATAGATATATTTCGTAAATTTTAATATATATTTTTAGTTTAGAAATGAATATTTGATACATAACATATTAAACTAACTGATAAACTTATTTTACTTTTATAAATGTGAAACTGCATTCATTTCTTATTAGAAATTAGACTGATATATTTTCAGTTTAATAAAAGTAAATATTAAAAATTATTCAATATTAATATTATTCGATTATATAATTACCAGGTTCGGATTAATATTTGTTTTGAGTTGAACGGGTTGAGATTATAACATAATCTGAAATAAATATCTTTTATATCTTTCATTTTCTTCAATTTTTTCTAATAAAATACTATTAATTTTGAAAATACTAAAAAAAATATTCATCTATAAAACGAAAAAATGGAAATTATATAATATATATTATATATTTCATAAGTATTGTTAAATTATTAAATCAAGTGGTAAATGTAAATAAAATAACTTAGTACACAAATTAATTAAATTTAAAATTAGATAAAAACTTTTAGTTTAATAAATTTTAAATATTATAAATTATTCAATATTTACGTTATTTGATAATCTGACGGACGACTTGAGATTGATGTTTTTACGAAATTATTTTTATTGCACGGTTAATTATCAAACTTGCAAAGTCTTATACCACTATAAATTGAGTTAAAATAACGAAAAACAAAATAGAAATGTTGTTCGCTAACATGATAAAATATAGTAAATTATATGATACATCAATAGTAGAAAAAACTATTAACACATCTAAAAGTTTCAAATATATAAATATATTATTTTATATAAATAAAAATAAAAATTATTAAGCAAATTAAAAATTAAAAGTATAGATTTTCTTTCTACTAAATCCAAATTTTATTAAAAATAAATTCTCGCACTTAAAATGCGCAGAATAAAATCTATGATGAAAAATATATTTTAATTTAGTGGGCTTGTGATTTGGATTAATTAGAATGAAACAATTAATGGGTTACTTCGGCCCATATCTCTAAAAATAATCTGGTTTAGTTGTCTATAAGCCTAAATGGTTAGAAACAATTATATAACATCTACATATATTTATATAAGTGTAATGTTTTATATGTTGAATAATCTGTAAAAATGCTTTTCTAATAATTGATATATTTTTTTAAAAGAAAATTTACAAAAAAATTATGATTGGTATATTCCTTAAAATATGAAGATATTATTTTGAAATAAGAATAATGTTTTTAAAAATCCAATATCTTAACAAATATAAATATTATGCAAACATTTTCATAAGTTTTAGTATGTAATTATTAAATTTTCTATTATACAATTTACTTCCACACATCCTTTGATTAAATTTCCACTTATTTTTAATTATATTGATTCTTTATTTTTTTTGCTTTTATCTATTTCTTTTTGTTTACGATTACTTTCTTTCTCTAAATTTCTAATCAAGTCAGAAAAAGACTATTTTCTTCTAATAATTTTATAAATTATAATTATTTTTAAAAATTATAAATTCATAAATTGATGTATTTAAATCAAAATTAAAAAATCATCCTGTGCGTTCACAGTACGACAAAATAATTTATGAATTCACACCATAACTTTAAAGTATAGTTATAAATTTTTTATAAATTATAATTATATCAAAAAATATAAATAAAATAAATGTATGTTTTTAGTAGCAAAATTATTAATAATATCCCGCGCACCGACGCACGGGTCCAGGTCTAGTTTAAGGTTTAAGAGAGGTTTGGGTCACTAAAAAAGATTTTAACCAACCGAAATTGTTGATTTTTATTAGTTTATGGAGGTTGGGGTTTTCTTATGTAACTATCTTTTCAGATTTTTCAGATTTTTCTTACTTTTCTTTATTCTCATTTTCTTATTATAATGTTGATTGGATTTAGTTAGTTTCAAAAATTTATAAAAATATAAATCAGATATATTAAATAATTTTTTATTAATTAAATTGTAGTTTAGGAAAAAAATAAAAAGTAACGTGGAATATATAACTTATAAATATATAAATTGTTGAAATATGTGTGTTATAGTTTAACTTTATAATGTTACAATACTATGATTTTGTCCGCTCTACATGCAGGGTTAAGTTTCTTTAACTTGTGTTTACGCATAATAATAATTTTTTAAGAAAACAATAAAATTTATTTTAATAGAAACTGTATTATTAAAAGCAAATTTAAAATACGTGTTATTGGATTTTAAAATATTATGATAAAGAACATTTTGCTATCATTTTTACATTATTTCATTTCCATTTTCCATTTGATTGAAAAATTTAGATTAAATGATTTTCATATTTACTAAGTATTTATTTATCTATCTATTAATACAGTATTGTAGTTATTGCATTTAAATACAATATGTTTTGAAGATTTTTTTGTCTTCTAAAGGACGTCAACACAATAATAACACAAGTGTTTTTCCAGCTTGTGACATGTCAGCTGTGAGGCGCGTTCTGGGAATGCATGTCAATAAATGAAAAAACTTCCATAGCCAATAAAAACATTTCGTTTCAACACATCACTTCTTATGCTTTTTTCTATTTACACGTTATCGACATGTGAATGGTTTTTGTGATTGTTGTGTAACTAATATTTCTATCGGTGTTATAAATTTTAAGTAATTGAAACCAAATCTGGGAGCTTGAACTTTAACGATCTCGCTTTTGGGAACTATTTCCGAGGTAAAGAACCAGTGGGCATGGGACTTCGGTTAACTTTTCGGGTTCGGGTCGGGTGATTCGGTTTTTTAGTTTTTTTTGGGTTTCGACGAATAGAAACCGTTCGGGTTTTTTTCTAATTGTAATTCGGGTTCGGTTCGGTTTATTTGGGTTTCAGATTTCAATCAAACCCGATCGGGTTTTACTTCAAGTTCGGTTCAGGTTATTTCGGGTTTAGGTTCGGGTTTTTCGGGTTTTTTGAAAACCAAAGTAACCAATGTAATGAAAAACTGAAAACAGGGTATTTAGAGTTTGAATTCGTGTATTTTAAGTTCGGATTCGGTTTATTCGGGTTTCGGTTTTCGGTTTTAGATAAATAGAAACCGTTCGGATTTTTTAAGTTTAGTTTGGTTCGGGTTCGGTTCGGTTTATTCGGGTTTCGGATTTTCGGGTATGGATAAACTGTAACCGATCGGAGTTTTTAATATATTTTCTCGGGTTCGGGTTCGGGATCGGGTTTCCCGGGCGGGTTCGGGTTCAAGTTTCGGTATCGGATAAACGTCTCAGGCCTAAGCACAAGCCAACCAGGTCTTCAAACCCAACACCCGCGGTGTAGCGCGGTTCCTAACTAGTGTCTCTTAAAAAAACAAGTAAACACATATATATATATACTAGTACTTAGCAAGTGCGTTGCACGTGAATTAGAATTTGCAAGTAATATAAATATTTGTAAAAATAATTAAAAATATAAATATTATGTAAATCAATATAAATCATAATTTAAAATTTGAAAACACTTAAAAAAAATTATTACTATTGGTTTATACTGTTATAATTAGGATTCTTAAGTAATATTATTATTATCCGTATAAGTAGTTAAAAATTAAATATAGATTGAATTAATAAAAATTAATAATTTTAATTTTGAAAATTGGTGAAAAAGAAAAATTAATTAACATTTCTCATTCGGGAATATTAATATTGTTAAGTATTATTATTATCTGTAAAACTTATGTTTTAAAAAATAAATAATATATAATTAAGTTATAAATCATAATTTAAAAACTGAAAATGCTTAAAAATAAAAATTAGTTACCACTGGCTAAGTTGGTAATATTAGAATTTTTAAGTAATATTATTATCTGTATAAATATAAAATAATATAAAATATTATTTTTTACTCATTAAAAAAAATCAAAATTTGAACATGCTTATAAAGAAAAATTTATTAAAATTTGCTCATTTGGTAATGAGATATTAACATGTATCAATGCATAATTAAAATAAAATTTAAAAGAGATAGACCAAAATCTAAAAATTGAGAAGTTGAGTTTGAAATTGCATTGAATTAGAAATTTTGGTCAAAGAAAAATGTTAATAAATTATTCCTAACACAAAATCTGTATCTTTGGATTCTTCCTTATTTTGTCATAAATATTTTCCTAAAATTTGGTCTCTTTTTTGTCTCTTTTTATATATTTTTGTGATGTATATGTTTTCGTCTTTCTCCTATATAATCTGTATCATCGTAATTACCGTTTTGATCGCTAATACTGTTTACGACATTTATATGGTTGCTGATAATGATATTCAGTTTCCTCTTAAACTCAATGTAGAGTTCCGCACGATGCCACGATTGCGATTACATGATTTTTAGGAAATATGGCGATTTGTAGGATGGGCCAAAATAAAACAATGTTTTATACTTGTTGATTTACCCTTCATCGATCTATAAGTGCAAAATTGATTTCTCTTGTATCATCTTTTTTTTATTGTTTTAGCTAGTATTTCTCCCATACTATGTACGAGTTTTAAAATACTTATTTTAACTTAATATAAGATTAGAAATGTGATATGGTATATTCAGTAGATTTACATATTGTTTTAAATCTTTTTATTAAATTTATAGTCTAAAATTATAATTTATGACATTGTCATGTTTAATTAACTCATATTTATTTTGATAGTTTTATTTTTTAAGATTACAATCGGCAAATTTACCTTGCTTTTTATTAAAAAGAAAACAATTTTATCACATGTGCGAACCAATTTTGATTATATTTAAATAATGTTTATAAGAAATAAAAAAAATTATCAATTTAAAACAATATTTTTTCTCTATGTAGTTAACAAAAATGACAAAAATCAGATAAGATAAAAAAGAATGGACCTCAATCCTAAAATTGAAAAATTGACCTAGAAAAGCCCTAAAACAATAAGAATGTATCTTTTTTTTTTGTTAGCCATTTTGTAAATAGAATACATCATCACTCTCTTATTTTGTTCTACTTGCCATTTTGTAAATAGAATACATCGTCATCGTCGCCCTCTTGTTGATTGTTGTCTTGGTTAGTGGAAATACAGTGTGAAGAACACTAACCAAATGCGTATGCCTTAGCTTCGATAAAAATTCCATCTCCTGAGCCAAGCTCTGTGGCAAACTCTTCTGCTTCAGCTTGAGCATCTCACTGTCACTGCAATGCCTTCGGGACCAAAAAAGAACAACTGTAGGTTAAGCAAGTGTGTTGTGAAAACAAAAAAAATTAATAAATTTGATGTTATTCTTAGAAAAAACAGGACTTATGAAACAACATTGATGGTTTAAAGCTTTAACAATTGGAGGTTTTGGGTGGTCCAATGGCTGGATTGCCCTCCTCGGCAATAAAATGAGCCACATTATTTATCCCTCTATTTTCGGAATTTCTTTTTTCATTTTTGTAATAAACCAAAACGTTGGATAAGACGAGATTGCTCTTAATGAATTGTTGGAATCACACCAATTTGCCATTGGTCTTGGATGAAATTGAAATTGGTCCGAATTGGGTTCAAAGAAAATCAAAACCATCTAGACCGAAAGAAAAAACCATCCGATTTTATTTCAAAAGATTTTATTTCAAAATCGCTTAACTGTTCCGACAAAAACTCTCTAACTCCCCACTTTGACTCTTCCTCTTCCCGCGAGTCTCATCGGAATCCATTCTCGTCCTTCTCCCAAATCCAGGTCCGATTCTTTGATTAGCGTTTATCGGAAAAGTTCTTCCCCTTCCCTCTTCCCCCGAACCCAATCTGTTGAGGAATATGCCTCCCCGTACTCGATATTCACGGCGTCGTCTGTCTCCGCGTCTTCCAGTTGTTGGTGATGAAACGACTCCACCAGTGGATCGGAGTCCAGCCGACGTTGAAGAAGGTACGGCTAGAAGATCCCGTAGAGTTGAAGCCGCTCCTGTTGAAGCCAAAGATAGTGAGGAAACCCAATCGAATTCGGTTCCTTCGGTTCCAATAAATTCTGAGGAATCCGAAACAACTGTAAGTTTGAATTCATCCTTCACCTTTTTCATGCGTTGAGTGGATTGAGATTGATTGATTTAATTATTTTGTAATTATTTTATATAAAAAACTGAATTTTAGGGTTTTGGGTATCGATGTTGAGGTTGATTAGTTGGGTTAAGTGCGGCTTTTAGTTTAAACTTAGGTTTTGGGCATCGATTTCATCAGGTTTGGATTCTTGTGTTGGGAAGTGTAAAGTAACACTAACTTCACTGTGAGAGCCGAAACTCACACTGTCGAAATTTATTTATTTGCGGGGCTCCGAAAATTCTACTTAATAAGAACTAAATGGCAAAACTGTAAAAAGATGAGAAAGGAGATTTTATTAGAATATTTATCTCAAGTACAAGAATATCTGTGAATGTTTAATGTCTTAAATCACAAAAGCTCTTGCACTTTTTTTTGGTGTGTCTTGAAAGAGAGTACAAGGGTCTCTATATATACTAGAGAGTCTAAGGTCTCGAAGACCTAAGCAATGTGGGACGTTGTAAAAAATCCCTTCCCAGCCGCCAATAAAACCTGACGGGCCGCCGACCGTCCGCTCCTTTTCCGTTCAATTGGGCCCGCTTGTCTTGATTTGGCCCAGCTTGTCTTCTTCTCTTATTTGTTGGTTCACCAGGAGGATATCCTCTTCTTCCTCGGTAAGGTCTCTTCCTTCTTCGTCCGTTCGTTTCCGTCGCGAACAACTACTTACGTCGTAGCTTCCCTGTTGGTCACTGTCGAAACCGGTTGTTCGGTTCTTTGTCTTGTCGCACTCTTCCGTTGCAACGGTGGGGGTGCTGATCATAATCACGAGTCCGCCAGCATGATCCTTAGGTCGCCAATCGCCGATACATCTTCGATTAAGCCGGTCGTCCCGCTGTAGCTTGTTCTGGCCGCAGTTACGTCGGTTGGCATCCCAAACCTTACCGGCGCAGCGGTGGTAGTCCCGGCCGCGGTCATCGTGGTGCCGGTTGCTCCCGCCACGATCGCTCCAGCCATGGATGCTCCGGTCGCGGCCGCTCTCGTTCCGGCTGCTCCGGCACCGACCGCTCCGGATGCGGTTCCTCCGGTCCCCGTTCCACCGTCCGATCGGTTGTTGTTGCTGGTTGTTCTTCCTCCGGTCGCCATGGTATTTTCCTCTGCGTCTCTCATTCTTAAAGTAAAGAATATTTCTCGTCCGCACAGACGGCGCCAAACTGTGAGAGCCGAAACTCACACTGTCGAATACTTAATAAGAACTAAAGGGAAAAACTGTAAAAAGATGAGAAAGGAGATTTTATTAGAATATTTATATCAAGTAAAAGAATATCTGTGAATGCTTAATGTCTTAAATCACAAAAGCTCTTGTACTTTTTTTTGTGTGTCGTGAAAGAGAGTACAAGGGTCTCTATATATACTAGAGAGTTTAGGGTTTCGAAGACTGATCTAAGCAATGTGGGACGTTGTAAAAAATCCCTTCCCAGCCGCCAATAAAATCTAACGGGCCGCCGATCGTCCGCTCCTTTTCCGTCCAATTGGGCCCGCTTGTCTTGATTTGGCCCAGCTTGTCTTTTTTGTCTACTGGTCCGATTTTCTCTGGTTAAGGCCTTGACTCCGGTTTATTTTAAGTAAATTCCTCGATGTTTTTAGATGTTCGGAACAGCGTGAAGTCTCCTCGTGAATGGCAGCACGTTTCCCGAGTCGAGACCCTACAGTCGGAAAGACAGTTTGGGCCGGCCCGCGAAGGTGTGGTCCAGCTGAGTCTCTGTCGATGTTCTAGCCTGATGGACGTCTTTAGCCGGGAAAATATGCTTAGATTCATCTTGAGAAGCCTGTACAGAGTCTAGTTCATCTGCCGGGCTGAATGCCAGGAGCTCGACCCGCACAGGAGTTTGGTCCTATTTCGTAGGCTTGCTGCTCGGACATAGGTGTACGATCCTATTTTGTGGGCTTGCTGCTGGGACATAGGTCTCCGTTCGTTGCTCCGACCTTTTGTCTCATCAATCTCCGAAGAGGGGATTTTGACCCCAACAGTTAGCCCCCCAGCTCGTGGCCTTTGTATGCATAGGCGAGGAGCGTTTGACGAAATGTTTATCGGGATTGATGGACTAAAGGCCCTTGCTTCTGAAATGCATGTCATCTTGAGGGCAGGTTGCCAAAAATTGATCAGAGTAGATTTTTTCCTCCTCGGGCCCGATACTCATAGGCGGTTTTCCTTTTCTTGCCGTGTTTGAGAATTGGAAAAATCATTCCCTAGAGACTGAAAGTTTTCCTTTTTCGTGTTTAAAAAGGAATTGGAAAAAGTTACTTTTCCTAAAAGAGCTAGGAATTGGAAAAAATCATTTCTTTTTCCTTTTTCCTTTTTGCTGAGTTAGAAAGAAGAAAATTCTCAATCCTTGTTGAATCAGGATCCAGGTTGCATTGTTGTATATATAGGCGCCATCCCCTCTCCCTCTTCCTCACGATTTATGGCCTGCACCTTGTGATAGTTTTCTTAAGTCTGCTGCCATGGTTAGAATGTCTTTTCGTGAGAAGAAGGAGATGGAGAAAGGCAGGAAGAAAGCGAAGGAGGCAAACGGTCGGCCGGATTCCAAGCTTGGAAGCAAGTCGGCGGCTCGCTCATCCGCTCCAAAACCGGCGGAGAGCTTTCTAGCCGTTCCTCCGCCGGAATGGCCTGCTGGGAGGTCGAACTAGACGCCGGCCACGGTCACTCCGTTCAAGAAAGACGTCATCTTGGCGCGGAACGGTGTGAGACGTGCTCCTGAGTCTCGGGGAACCGTTTACACCGTCACTGGATCGGATGGTGCATTGCGACCGAGGAGAGTGATTAGGCCAGTCGAAGGTGGAGTGGAAAACCCTTCTTCGCCTGGGCCGTTCGTGGATTCTCGGCCAGGGCTTGCCTTTCCCGAGTCCTCTTGCAAAAACCGTCGCCAGGCGGCTAGGAATTTTTCGCAAACCGTGGATGGGAGTTTTAAGTTTCCCCCGTATAATGATCTTGACGACTCTGAGAAATATGAAGATATGGCCTTGTTTGGATCAAATGTTCAGCCTACCCACCACCTTCCTTAGCAGCCTCCAATGGTCCTACAATGTCTGCCATGATCCAGCTTCTATTTACTCCTTTAGCTAAATAACTTCATCTCCATTTACCTTATTGTTTCACCACATACGGCCAACCTGTCGATCGACACATAGTGCCTGTCGATCGACATGCTTCCTGGTTTATTGTTCTTTGTTTAACAGGTTCCACTACAAACTTTGATTTGGAACAAATGCTAAAGGAACGTTATTTGATGTTGACTGAGGTTCGAGAACATTTATTACGTGCTCAAGCGGTGATGAAGAATAATGCAGATAAGCACAGACGTGACTTGGAGTTCCAAGTGGGATCTATAGTCTATCTGAAGCTCAGACCTTACCGTCAACAATCGGTTAGCCGTCGTGTGAATCAGAAACTGGCAGCACGTTTTTATGGTCTATTTGAAGTACTTGAGCGAATCAGCAAGGTTGCTTATAGGCTGCGCTTACCAGCTGATTCACGCATTCACCCGGTTTTCATATCTCTCAGCTTAAACCGGTGATTGGTGTTGGGGTTCAGGTTATTTTTCTACCTGAATCTCTGTCTACGAATGATGAGCTGGTCGTGAGCCTCATGACCTGTTAGTGACTCACTATGATTCTTTCGGTCATTTGGAGACCTTATTCCAGTGGAAGAACTTGTCGAGTCATATGAGAACAGTTGGATGAGAATCATGGACTTGAAATGTCAGTTTCCTTCCTTTCCACTTGAGGACAAGCTGGTTCTTCGCGACCGGTGTATTGATAAGCCATGGAGGACTTACACGAGAAGGTAGAGGAAAGAGAATTCAAGTATTGGAAGCAAAGGAGAAGTTTGATTACTTGGGCCTTGTTTGTGTTTTGGGCCTTTTACTATTGGTAGTCGATTTGTAATCTTTGGTTTGTAATGAGGAGAGATATAAATAAGGACAACGAGAGGGAAGGGAAAAGTTATCGAGAATTTGTGATTACTCTGGGTTTGATCACCGTTCTGTGGTGATTCAAGAAAGTTTGTTGTCCATTGATAGAAATACATTGAGATTATATTCGGTTTCTATCACAAACGCAGTAGAGCAAGCATCTGCCATGGAGTCTGTTCTGCTCAGTTGGCAGTATGTTTTTCTTTATCGCTTACCGACTTTTGTTAGTTTCATTATACGAGTCTGCGAGTCATTCATTATTAATCTAGCTTATATTCCTTCTGGTCGTTCGCTGAACTATGTGATTCTTCTAAAAATTTATCAGCGGGACAAGTTGTGTGCCGTCTCCTGGACATCTACTATAGTACACAGAATACAGGCAAAGCATTCCATCTGTTGCTTACTCACAATCAAAACAACAGTTCGGGTAGATCAGCAGCAAAGAAAAATGTAGCAGCTTGGGTTGAAGATGCGGTAGTGATCGGTTTTTCCCAGTTTAACTTATTCAAAGAGCCTGGAAATCAAGAAGATGGTGCTGCTCACCAAGAACATCATCACTATATTGTTATTCAAAACTACTCAGAAAAAATGAATCCCAAGGAGACAACAAGTCCGAAGAAACCAAGCTTACAAGGGTTTGAAACTGTCTTCAACGAAAGACCGTTATGTTTCTGAGAGAAGTAAGTTATTAGAAGGTAAAAACAGGTTAAAAGAGTCAGTGAGTCTAGCGGACGAGCTACTCCGTGTTTCCCGCCAATGGTTCTTGAAATATTTGGAGAACTCACTAAAGGAAGGGTCCTTCTTGGTGAAGAATGAAAAAGGAAATGGAAAAGAGTTTCTTCAGGTCCACCTTAAAGCGGTGAACTGTTGGTTTGATAATATGATTCTCAAATAGAACAGAAACCAGTGAGAAAGTCGAAGATTTAAGGAAGAAACTGAAACGGTTTCTACTTGAACATATCGAATCCATTCAGAATATCTTTTTAATTCAGTGATTAACTTGAAAAAACGTATAACTGAATGAGAAAGATTTGTATACGAAATTAAAAAAACTCTTCTAATTTGCGTATTCCCATTTGATACTGTTGCTTTTCATCATCCTCTTCCTCCCCATGATAATTCAACAAATGATTTTTTTCATGAGCGGTCTTAGCTCCACCTTCAACATGTTCTTGATTGTTTCCTGTGGTTTCTATATTGGCGGCTGAGTAATTTTGGATCACAAGAACCGAAGCTTGCATTGTGAAGTTTGATGAAGCTAGTGTATCGCCTATAGTCCCTAATTCCGGACTATTACTCCAATCTGTCAAACCCGCGGTCACAGGTGATTCTACTTTGTACCCTCTTCCCACAATATAAAGATCGAAAGAATAGTTATCTTCCAATTCTCTAATCACTGCAACTGTATCTTGACCATCGTTAACCACTTTCTCTATATAAGTCACTGAAGAATTATCCATAGTCTTGAAGTTAAACTCATAAATGCTCTCTTCGTCGACCTGTGTCTCCTTCGCATACTCAAGGGCTAATTTTCCGGCCGAGAGTAAAGCTTCCCAGCCCAGGACGAATCTCACGACTGTGAGTTTAACCGTTTCTTGTCCCACCATCCTCCAAGCATAAGCCAAAGCCTCTCTGTCGTCCCGACCTCCAATGAATAACATTGCGACTTCTTTCTTTGTGGACTCCCCTTGGAAGGAAGTAGATTTAGACCGGACAATCGTCATGCCACGGTCTACCAAAACCCCGACCGAACAAGGCGCATGTCTCAAAATGTTTTGGTTAATTTCAGCGTGCGCATCGTTTCCTTCGCCTAACCAACCGTCCGACGTCAAATTCTTATGGTAAGGTAATAAAATGAAGTTGACTCGTTTATCCTCGGCCAACGTACAAATGTCCTCGTGCATCGTCGCATAGGGTGACACCGCGGTGATGGTCTGAACCATCATTGCGTCATTGTTCACTTCCATGCCTTCAAAAAACTCAGAAATCTGCTCAGATTCTGCTCTGACTCGGTCCGAAAAGTTAGCTTTAGGTTTGGTCTCATCGTTCATTATGAGCAGTGAAGCTGTGGTGCGTTCGGTTAGTTCAACTAGGTGGATTGCAAAGACGTTGAGAGGAGATTGCTTGGTTGGGTTAGAGACTTGTAATAGATTGGTTATGCCGGAGACGTTAGCGAGGACATGGACGCAGGTTAATACACGACACTCTACTTTTCCTTTGAGTTTTTGCACGGTTCGGTATTTATAGGAAATCGATTTCTTCTTTGGTTTGTAAGTAAAGGTTAAAAGTGGCTGCACTACTATTGACATCACCAGGAACGCCAAAGTCATATGAGTGTACATTATCACGTCTAATGCCTGCGGAGTCATTAAAAAAAACAATTGCATTAGTATGTGTAAGTAATTCAAAATGATGGAATCACCGAAGATAAAACTATAATAGCATTTCTCGTATTATATTAGTGTAATTAAAATTAGTATCAACTACGTTTTCTTTATAATACATAAAATATTTATTTATGTTGTGATCTAAATATATGAATGAAAAAAGGCAATTTTGACAAAAGACTAATTAATGAACAACTTCTCATATATACCTTGAGGTCGCGTCCTGCATTGAGTATGACTAAAGCCATAGTTCCTTTTGTGTTCATAAGGGCACCAATAGCGAAACCATCACGCAAAGGCATACGCAAGAAGATGGAGCAAACAACAGTCGACAAAAGCTTCACCATAAAAGACGAAGAAATCACAAACACCAACATTCCAACGCTTATGTACTTTGACATGTAGCCAAGATCAAGTCTTAAACCGCAAATGATGTAGAAAAGAGGCATCAATATTCCTGAGAGGAAATCATGGAGCTTCTCTTCGATCATTTTTCGAATGATGTGGTCGTGAGGGATCGAAAGACCAAACAAGAAAGCTCCGGTGATTGAGTTGACCCCAAATGCATCGGTGATAAAGCTGCAGGTAACAACTCCGGCGAGAGTGAACCATACGTGATTGTCTTCGACGTGGCCTCCTTTGACCGTGTTTGCGAAGGCCCAAGCGATTCCCGGACGGATCACGTAGAAGCAGAAAAAGACGAAAGCAATGGTTGGTCCTAATGTGTATGGTATCATATCGGTCCTTGAACCTATATTTTTCATGTTAAACATAAATAAATTTGTTAGTACTAATGTCATCGTGTCATTAGGTGGGGATTCGATAGTATACGTGTCTTCGTTCAGATTAATTAGAGATTATTTATATATTTTTCTCAGTTTCCTTGAAGCAAAATATAAAATAAAAAGCAACCATTTTATATCGTTATTTTTATCTGTATAATTTTTTTATATATTAAAAATAGCAAGTATAAATAACTCTATCCACACGTTTAGTCGTTTTTGATATTTTTTTCTCACCCAAAAAATTGTAGAAGAATGTGGGTTTTGAATATTATATTATTTTCGGGTAAAATAGGAAACCCAATGATTTTTCAGATATATTATCAGAGATCATGCAAGAACATCGTCATTGCAAATATCTCACATGAGTTTTCAATAAATAAAATTTATTATATTGAGAATATGAATATTGGTTAATTAAAAATATCAGTTACAAATGTATTTTAAGTTTTGAGATGCCTATTCATTAGAATACTAATATATTAACATTTCTTGAAAATTTTGGTGAGATCCTTTAGAATCACCTAGTTGTCACATATGATATGTATTTTTTTATCGGGGTTGTAATTACTATATTCGTATCCTTAGAACATGATATTGGAAATTTTTAAAAAGATTTTTTTTTAAAAATATTAATAGTATAAACTATTATATATCATTTATTTATCGTGTGAGGTTCTAAAACCTTTGTAACAATTACTCTAAAGTCTTTTTTAATAAAAAGATATTGGAGTAGTTATTATAAAAGTTTTAAAACCTCTCATAATAAATAAATACTATATATATTATTTTATATTATTTTCTTTTTTTAGAAATTCAAACATGAGAACCTCGCTCTTAGTGTGATGACATGGTTCAAAACGATGGGATAAAAAGAAAGGTATTTATACTTTTTAGTTTAAGATACAAATTATAATAAAGGGAACAAGCATTGTTACCTTGTTTGGAAAAACATCCGCTTGCGATAACGAGGAGAACCCAAGTGCACAAATCCGTAATAACGGCTGCACACATGGCCGTATGTCCCATATCAGAACGCAAGAGCTTGAGATCCGCAAGAATCCTCGCAAGGTCAGGGAAATTCGTACAGCCAAAAGCAATCGACCAGAAGAAACCACCTGCGAGGATCTTGTCTGGGTGTCCGTTACCGGGAAGGTAATAGAAGCCAGTACCGGCCAATAAAGCCACAAGAAGGCCAACGATGGCTATGACCGCTGATTTTACTTCTTTGATTCTGACCATCCTCAAGTCCATACCGAGGCCGAGGAGGAAAATGTTGTAGACAAGAGCTAAGTTTGCGAATGTCTCGAGAACCATTGTGAACCTATAAGGGAACACCTTTTGGAGGAAAAAATCGTTTGTGCCGAGCACAGTCGGGCTGAACAGTACTCCGCACTGCAAATTATAATAGCAAAAAAACATTATAATTATTACAAATTTATTGGAAATAATATACTGTAATGTGCGAAATTAATTTAAATTAGAATAAAATAGAAACATCACATATATAATGTGCATAAAATTGCAAATGCGTAAAGCTCATATATTTTTCTCAGTTCCTCAAAGAAATGGTTTGTTTAAAAAATCACGGTTTTCGAACACACAGCGCAAAATAAAAAAATGATTTTCTTTTGTTAGATCAAAGGAAAACAAGGATATTAACGAAATGCAAACCACGCTCTAAATCTCTCACGTCACATTTTTTTTCCAAAACAAAACAATGTTGATTGAGATTATTTTTTCCACAAGGCCACAATAATAAGTTTTCTTTAGCTTTGAAAAATTACCAAAGCTTTGAAGATGAACATGGAAGAAACATATACCTAGCTATGTTAAAAAAGATCATTGGGTTTAAGGATTTTTAAAATTGAGTACTAATTATTGTATAGCATAGCTAGCTAATAAGGGAAAGAAACTTATTTTTTCAATAGTCATGATATACACATTTAGAAGAAACAAAAACAACAAAAAGAAACAAAACAGATCAAGACTAATACTAATGTTTAGTTAAACTAGTTTTGAACATTGAGATTGTACTTACAAGGATTTGAGCGACAAAAGGAGGAAGATGTAGCGGCCGAGTGAAATAGTAGATCACCCGGTAGGAAAAGTTAGCGACAAATAGTTGGGTTACAAAGACAGGAAGTGCGGCTTCAATCGATTCTCCGCTCTCCCATCCTTTATGATCTCCGCTTACGGTCTCCGACGTTTGGTTATAACATACCATACTACCGTACCGGGACTTGTCGACATCATAGGATGTCTCTTGGCCGGGAGTATCCATCTATTGGAATAGAGGTAAATGTGATCCTCTAAGATCACCAAAAGGGTTTTTAGCCGGCCTTTCCCTTAACGAAAATGTTTTGTGTTCATCATGTGTTTGATTTTTTCTTGCATTAATAGGTGAGAGCTACAACCTGTTTTTTTTTTTTTTTTTTCTGTTCCTTCTTCTTTTCTTATTGCTAATTATAGCTTTTTTGATGTCACGTAGGGTGACTACTAGTCATTTTAGCTGTTTTTGATTTCTCTTTCGAGACTGAAATTAGTCAATTCGGTTACTTTTCTAGTCTGTTTGTTTTTCTTTTATTATTTTTTTGGTTAAACGGGTGGTTATAAAATCAAAGGTGATTTTTTCCTATATAAAAGAACTACTTGAGTATAAGTTTTTCGACAGATGATAATCTGTAATTACAACTGACATAGGATATTTTTGAGAAATTCTTTTGTTGATATTTTACTTTGCTATTCCTCCATCTTTCTCCACTGGCATCCTCAACATGAACTCATTATACTCAGAGCCGATCCTGACATTTGTAAGGCTAAAAACAGGAAAAAAAGTTGGCCCAATATACAAAATAAATTTGGTTAATTTTCTTTTAAAAATCCAATATTTTTTTAACAACCAATATCAGTTAAAAATATAGAATTAATAAAAAAGAATATATGAGACAATAATTGAGAAACATTATTGACAGTAAAATAACAATGAAGAACTGATCTGCAATTAATACTGATAATATTACTATTAGAACCATAAAAATTGAAGAAAAAAAACATGTTGGGGTTTAGAACTCGTTAGTTTTTTTCACATAGGACATCCTATTTGACCATGTCAACTAATTTAATTTTAGAAAAAAATGGTCCTCTAATTATTTTAAAGGTACTGGCCCTCAAGCTGATGCTTGATCATCTTTTCCCATAACCGGCTCCGATTACACTCCATTGCCACGCAGTCTTTTTCGGGTATTCTTATACCGTTTTTTTCAATTGTTTTCTCTATTATGGTTTCCTAAATTGTTTTAAATTTCTTATTTTTCACCTCATTTCTGTTAAAGGAAAAAAATAGTTATATTAGGTTTTTACAATTAAAGTTGATTCATAATTATTTTGATAGTATTATTATTTTGTTATTAGCATTACTTTTATTTTGATGCATTTTTAATTAATTTAGTAAGTGATTTTAACCAAAAAAACTAAATACATCATTTATTTAATTAATGTAATTTTATATAATAGTATCAATCTGTTAAAGGGATACATATTACAGTTATTTAGCATCAATCTTATATATAAAAGAGGAAGAACTTTCTCCAACTGTTTGTCACATGGCTATTGGAAAAAATAACATGTGTCTTTTATTTCTTTTATTTAAAAAAATAAAAAGTAACAATTACTATTATTTAATTACAAAAGTTACAAAAACTCTACAACTTCTTCTTTTATTATATATTAAATTCAACATTTTCATAAATCCAATCCTTTTCAAACTATCATTCTGAATTCAAAAAACAAAATTTAGTGAATATACGAAATTTATACAAAACAAAAAAACATAATAATTTTAAGAAAGAAGAGAAAAATAATAGAAATAATTAGAGCATGAAAAAAAAGACCAAGATGATTAAAAAACAAAAATTATTTAAAAGGTGCAATTTAAACCCCGTTTAATTCACAATTAACTAATGAACATTAAATTTACTAACACAATCAACAAATAAAAACAAATTAGTAATAATATATAATGAAAAACAATATAAAGCAACACACATAAACATATGAGATAAAAACATAATTATAAACATCTGTAACAAAGTTTTAAAAATTCATAAAAACAAAAAAACATAATTTACAAGTAAATTAAAAGAAAAGTTAAATATTTTCATGCACTACGTAGAAACTTTCCCGCGCATAATGCGGGCAATCATCTAGTATCTCTTACAGATGTTAAACTAATTAATAATTTCTTTAGTTATTACAATTGATGCTAAATCATTTATATTTGTTTCATTTATCAATAAGTAATTTA
Source organism: Isatis tinctoria (assembly GCA_010577795.1). Lineage (NCBI taxonomy): Eukaryota > Viridiplantae > Streptophyta > Magnoliopsida > Brassicales > Brassicaceae > Isatis > Isatis tinctoria. The sequence goes on along the minus strand of CM021247.1, from coordinate 15,029,402 downwards.
AAATAGTATTACTTAATTTTGTGATACATTTTGCTTTTTTTGACATCCTTTTGTGATACAATTTGAGTGATTTAGTTTAGCAATTTTTGTAGTGATCCTACAAAATATACTGTTATTATTCTGTTATTACATGTTTACAACTTAATAGACCACCATCACCTGGTTAAATAATATTGAATTTAACGAAAGATAAACAAAAAATCTTGTGCAAGCAATTTTAAGGAGCTGAAGATCACAATATTCAGGGAACATCACAGCCTTATTCCATGATTTATAATGAAATTCTTAATCCAATACATATCCTCGATAGTAGAGTTTATAGTATAACAACCATCATACACATATTAATTGTTATGTGTGCTATGTAATAGTGCACATATGTTATTGAAAGCAAGGTTCAAGATATGTACTATAAATTATCAAAAAATTAGTATAAAATTTAACTCAAATAAGTGCACTGGCTTTTACATAACTCCATGTATTGTTGGTAACTATTTGAACCACATTTTCATGCACAACCTGTTTTATGCACTCAATAATCAGCGGTGTAATCATCTCACTGGTTTCTTTAACATTGGGTAGTAACCTCTCTTAACGTAATTGGACCATTTTTATTACAGAAATCAAGTTAAGTATTAGTATTCTTTTTGGATCTAACCAACCATCACTAAATATATTAATTTTTTTGTTTCCATTTTCTCTCTCAAAGCTACAAGGGCATACCAATGTTCTTTTAAATTTTTTTTTAAAGAAGTGTAGTCTTTAATTAATTATACTCGAAGAAACATATCAATAAATGTTTAATGCACACACATATGAATCATGCTACTGAAGATTTTTTTCAAAGTTAAAAATTAAACAATTAGTATATACTAGTTGAGCTACATTCCCCCGCGCACGCGCGGGGTTTAGTTTCTTTTTGTTTTATTCATTATCAATCCAATTGGGACCCCTTAATTTGCATAAATTTGTCTCTTTTGTTGTCATTTTTTGTTTTCAACTCTGAGATCAAAATTTCTCATTGTTTCTTACAATAGCATAACTGATAGTAAATTGACAACGCTAAACCTCAGGTTCTTCCTTATTTTCATTGTATTCTTTTTAAAACCTGCAAAGTATGAATAGTATTTAAGTAACATTTTAGTATGAAGATATATTAGTTAAGTAGATTTTATTATTTGCGCAATGTATTGTCCTTAACAGAATTCTTTTTAATGTTATTTAAATAGCTATTTAGGCGCCATTTAAAAAAAAAATCATCTCCTCTTCTTTACTTCATATGTGCAAGTATTAACGATATTTTATAGTTCATTACCTTTTTGTAGTTTGGGTTCATCATAGAGATTTTAACTCATGTTTTGTGATGTGCTGTTTTCCCCTTGATCATCTTCATCTGCAGTGTATGATAAGTCGTTGTTAATATACTGGTGTGCTTTCCGGTTACGAAAAATTGTAGTTGCTTGTGTTTGGTAAGAAGTACGGATCAGGTGGTGCCTAAGCATCGACACACCTTTCTCCTTTTCTGATTTTTATTGCGGGACTCGCAAGAAATTGATGATTTTTTTCTCTTGAGAGAGGCAGGAGCCCTAAACCAAATTTTATGTCCTTCTAAAGCCAACTTTTCCCCCTTCTTCTCCTTATTGATCATCCAATTTTATGTTTAACAGGGTTGTTGGACTCTTTGATTGGACAGAATTTTGATTATTTGAGTTTTATTTGTCGTTCTTGCTTTTTGAATACCATGTAATTTAATTACACATTGAAAAATTATTAGCTATTCTGGTCTATTTAAAAATGACTTTTATAAATGCAGATCAGTAAACAATATTCAAAATTCTATATAAATAAAACAGGCTTGAAGATGCTTAAAATAAAGTTTAAATTGAAACATATAGTTAGTTTGGGAGATGCAAAATCCCATGATTGGGTAAGTTTCACTATTTTAACTAAAATAGAGATCAAGACTTTGAATATAAGTCAAAATAAAAAAATACGTATATATTTTCACATTGTCAACTCCAAATTTGGGGGAAAAAGTCGTACAAACCCGCTTTCTTCTGTTCAATATTAATACCAATGAGGTAAGAGAACTAATATCTCTTTCTCTCGGGTATTAAAGATGATTACTCACTTTCCTCACTTACTCTCTTAAATTTACACAGTATTAATATTACTCAGTAAGGAGGAAGCAAAGGCATTGGATCAATGATAAAATCTGTTAATCCTTTGTGACAAGCCCAGCATTTTCCATCCCAGGAGACGATAAAGGAGGGACCGCTGATTCAGTCCCAAGAAGGTGCCTTGCAGAGATGCATCTCCCTGAGACTCCTTGTCATTGATGGAAGGGACCCAGATGCTGTAGATCTGGATGAGTTGCTTTTGAGCGTTGATGCTAAGAACTTTTCATTGAAATATTTATTGAAACTAATGAGACAACAGAGCTGAATACACCAGATTCTTTCAATGCATGTATGACAACCTGCATTTACGACCAAAAGTAAGTAATCTTTTACACTTTACTTGCAAGAACTCGACACTCCAAAACTTTGTATTTGGAAATTTATGAAATAAGTTGATAAAAATTTTCTTACCATTGGTGAATAAATGCGAATCAGAATACCCTTCCTAATGAGTTTCATCTTCACCTCTTTGTCGCCCCACACAACGTGTTCACAGTACGAAAACAGGATACATTACTCGCTTTGTATCAAGACCTGCTTTCTGTGTAACTAAAATAAGACCTAACTTTTTCAACGTGTTGAAAGAGTGTTAAAAGTCCTCAATCCCAAAAGTGCTCAAGTAAGATTACAATTCTGTTACCGTTATGTGCTCGATTTGGTCGGAGGTGATCTTGAATCTGAGAAACTGATATGCCGTTACCATAAGAGAAGAAGTAATTTGGATTATTTCATGCATCTTTCTACATTCCAAAATATGTATCTTTTGGAAGATGGTCATAATTCTGCTTAAAAATTGACACCTGCGTGTATCAAACATACCTCATAAGTATTAGTAACATACCAAAAAGACATGTTGACACCTCGGCTCTTCAATTTAGTTCACTGTCTTTGGTAAAAAAGAGAAACAAACTGAGTTATACCGCTGTAAAAGGATCCTGTATATCATCTCGTTCTACGCTGCTTTCCTAAAAAACAAAACACAAAAGAAGTATTCATATACAGACCCTGATCATATAAGGAACTCTAACACTCACCAAAGTGACCAAACAAGCTGAAATAAGCGATGGCATAAATGTGAATCAGATGTCACTCACGTAATTTGGAAATATAATCATATCGACATTTGGAGGAACATCAAGAAGCAACCGTCTGAATGAGTACTCAGGACCACCTGGTAGGTATATTAGCTCATCTGTGTCAAGGTGAAGTATCCAATCCATGCCCGCATCCTAATATTTAGTAATAATTTTTTTTTTAAAAGTTAATATAAACGTGAGACATGAACCAAGATCAGAGAAAAATGTCAGCGCTTGTGAAATTGAAAAAATTTTCACAATATCCATGACAATATAATTTTAGTAAAATAAAATTCTTACCCTTGCCATGACAATATCCATTTCCATGTTGAGAGATTGTCTGACAAATAATTCATAATTGCAGCGCTTGTGAAAAAAAAATAAAAAAATAGTCAAGTATCATTCCAAGAAGATAGCGATTTCTGTTTGACAGAGCAGATCGTTTTCAATTACAGTTAGTTTCGAAATCGTGAGGTGAGATTTGGTACCTTCTCATCGAGGAGGAGAAGGGTGATTCCCATGAATTCGCCTGTCTTTTTTCTGGTTCTTTGATTCCCAAAATCGCAGTAGTCTTCCAACAGCTTCTTGAGAAGACCGCCCAAGGTTCAAGTCGTTAAAAGTAACGTAATTGGCAGCGACAACGTCGACGGTGGACATTGAGGGGGAGGCGTGAAAAATGGAATCAAAGCGGCAAGGTAAGCTGATGAGAGTTTTCAGTGTATTTGGAAGTCGAAGAAGCTTTTATTTTTGGTGAGATCATGTGTGGTTGCGGATTTGATATTTATATGACTTCCGATCGAAACAGTTCTAGAGATGATTAAAGTACCGATTAAAGTAGCGAGTAATGGAGATTGATTGTCGAAATTTATGAGTACAGTGGAGTAATTGTATGTGTTGGGTTGCGTTACGATTGTGGAAGGCGAAGGTGTGCGAGAATGGAGGAGGAAGATGATGAGCAGCTGCGACGGTTTCTAGCGATAAGGAGAGTCGGCGAAGAAACCCTGAGTTGGACCTTTTTTTTTTTGTCCTGGACCTTAAATGGGCCATAAACCCATGTCATCATGTTGTGAATGTCTTCGATTATTAATCGACATACAAAGGAATCAGCTTTGGTTATTTATTTTTTTAACACGTGGCAGATGCATAGCTTTAGAGGGAGAGAAGGTTCTTCCATTATATATAAGATAATTCTTGCTATCTTATAAATGCATTACCCTTTAGCTCATTTTTAAATGTTTTGTTTCAAAACTAAGCCCCTTCGCTTTCTCTTCATTGGATCATACTCACTTGTATTAAGAACTTTATAGCTCATTTCATTACGAAGAGAAGAATCAAATGATTGCCTTGATGATGAAGGCGATGTGACTGTTTTGTATCTAGACATTTTATCATTTCTTTGCAATTATCAACTAATTTTTTCATGTTTTTTTATTAAGTAATAACCCTCAAACATTTTTTTTTCTTACTTTCATTCACTCTTTTAACATGTAAGCCAAAAATCAACTATAAGCTCTACCATATGTTTGCAAAATTGCATTCAAACCTCCATGGTCATCTTCTTGCTAATTTCTCAATCTTATTACAATACGGGACGATTTTTGAGATATGTTATTTTGAAACTTTAATCATCAAAATGACTATTTCCTTTGTTATTGGGCTCCCTTATTTTCAAACCAGGGGTCATTTTAGTGATTAAAGTTTTAAAGTGATTCATGTGTCACAATTCCCACTTAACACAAATCCACAAAAATGCTTTTACTATCTACGTTGGGTAACTCATCAATACTTATATTTTTTTAATTATGTAGAGAATTTTGATATCAGACCTGTTAATATTCCTTAAAAAATAATATAGTAGAGATTCACAAGCAAACAATAAATATATCAACATCACATAAATCTTAAACATTATTAATAGATATAGTAATACCATATACATATATAGTATACTGTCATACAAAATATGTTATTGTAACTCCATTACTAAATCTTTACAACTCTTAAACTACAAATAAACTTTTAATCTTATGCCTAATTTATAATAAACCTAAATATTGAAAAAGTAAACAAAAAAAATAGTGGAGAAAGGACGAACGAACGGAAGAAAAAGATACATGTAATCAACAACTTCTAACTTAACTATTGTTAATTTATTATATAATTTCTTATTATACAAGCAATTGTAAGAAGTTTAAAATCACAATAATTTCTGAACACCACAAGCTTCATTCCATGATTTATAATAAATTCTTGATCCAATTCATATTCTCACTTATAGACTTTATCGTATAACAAGCATCATACACATCAACATTGTTTTTTATTATGTGTGCACACATATGTTACTCAAAACAAGGTTCTAGGTATGAACCCACGTACAGTGTCAAAAATATAGTTGAATTAATTACACCAGCATTTACACAATCCGGAGCATTGTTGGTGACTACTTCAGCCACATTCTTAAACCCAACCTTTCTTATGCATTTAATTATCAACTTTGGAATCATCTATTGAAATTAAACTTGATTTTGGGTTAAGCTTAATTATGGATAAGATATTTGTGTTGAAAAATCTAGATTTGTATGATAAAAATCTAGATATTATGGTAGAAAAATCTAGGAAGTAAGGAGGTTAAGGATAAGATATTTGTGTAGAAAAATCTAGATTTTTATCATACAAATCTAGATATTATATTAAAAAATCTAGAGAATTAAGAAATATTTAAGTTAAGAAGGTTAGAGTAGAAATATCTAGATTTATGCTGTAAGATCTTTTGGAGGCTATAAATACCTCCTCAGCCTCTCATTTGTAACAAGCACAAGAAGTTGAAATAAGAAAGTGTGTTCATCATAAGTTCAAATACTCTCTCTCAAATTCTTTCAAGTATTCTCTAAGTGTTCTTCCATATTCATTCTCATACTTAGAGGGCTATTCTCTTGGGTTTCTCGTTTATTACGATCTTGGGCTAGTGCTAAGCACTATCGGTGTTGGTTTCTTTACAAGGTATCAGAGACATTCTAATTTGGTTCTTTTCAAGATCGAGATTTAAAGAGAGCTTGAGTTTATTCTAAGTATGGAGTCAATGGGTCGTGTTGTTGGATTGGGAATGGAGATCTTAAACCAATCTAACTACCGGTTATGGAAGTCATGTATGGAGTCATACTTGGTGAGCGAGGACTTATGGGATGTCGTCAGTGGTAGCAGCACAACACCACCAAGAGGAGATGCTGCAACCGCGGAAGCGACAAAGGAATGGACACGGAAGAATGCCAAGGTGGAGTTTGCATTGAAGAGGTCAATATCCTCAGGAGTATTTGAGCATGTCTCAAGGTGCACATCCGCTAGTTCCATTTGGCAGGCACTTGATCAATTGTTCAACAAGAAGAATGAAGCTCGTCTACAGCTGTTAGATAATGAGCTGGCGAATGCGAAGCAGGGGGAGTCTTCAATCTCAGAGTTCTTCATCAAGGTAAAGAACCTTTGCTCTGAGATTAATACTCTTAATCCGGAGGAATCTATTTCTGAAGCCCGGTTAAAGCGGTCTATTATTCGGGGTATGCGGCCCGAGTATACACCGTTTGTGACTTCCGTTCAAGGATGGGCTACACAACCTTCCTTGGAGGAGTTTGAGAACCTGCTAGCTTCGCAAGAATCATTAGCCACACAAATGGCTGGAGTCAAAATCCAAGATGACTCGGGGAGTGCTTTCGTAGCTCGGAGGCAACAGAGCTTCAAAGGCAAACCCAAGTATGAAGGTCCAAAGAACAATGATGGACGGGAAGGATCTTCTATGGGAGATAAGAAGTGGTTCAAGTGCTACCGGTGTGGAAAGCTTGGACACTTCAAAAAGGACTGTAGAGTCAAGCTGAAGGAAACAAATATGGCGGAATCAAAAGCTCATGCTGAAGATGAAGATTGGGAAAAATGCTTTACGGTGGAGGCTGCATCTTCAGGTACATCCAAAACTAAAAATCTGGGAAATGATTGGATCGTGGACTCTGGTTGTAGCCATCATATTACTGGAGATGAGAAGTTATTTTCTAGTCTTCAAAGTCATGACGGGAAAGAAGCCATTATTACCGCGGATAAAAATCCACCGGGTTGAGAAGGAAGGGACTGTTATCATTGAAGGAGATGATGGAAGTCCAATCACTCTCAAGAATGTATATCATGTCCCCGGAGTAAGGAAGAATCTTCTCTCGGTGGTGAATGCGGTAGACTCAGGTAACTACGTTTTATTTGGCCCAAAAGATGTTAAATTCTTGAAAAATATTCAGGAATTAAAGGCAGACGTAGTTCACACTGGAGCACGGGTTAAAGATCTTTATGTCTTATCTGCTTCCAACACTTATGTGGAGAAGATGAGCACAAATGACAATGCCTTTATATGGCATGCTAGACTTGGTCATATTAATATGACTAAGCTTAAAGTCATGGTGAATAAAGATCTGGTTAACGGGCTCCCAAAGTTGAAGATTCAGAATGAAGAAATACTTTGTGAAGGTTGTCAATATGGAAAATCACACAGGCTTTCATTTGACAACTTTACTTCACGATGCAGCGCTCCTTTGGAGAGGGTCCATAGTGACTTGATGGGTCCAACGAGAACATCCTCCTATTCCGGGTTCCGCTACATGTTGCTGTTCGTTGATGACTTCTCACGGTACACTTGGGTATACTTCGTGAAGGAAAAACCAGAGGTATTTTCAAGGTTTCAAGAATTCAAGGTCACCGTGGAAGGAGAGTTAGGTCGGAAGATCAAGACTCTAAGGACGGATAATGGAGGAGAGTTTATGTCAAAAGAGTTTCTCTCTTTCTGTCGGAAGCATGGTATCAAGAGAGAATTTACATGTCCATATACACCTCAACAAAATGGAGTAGCAGAAAGGAAGATCAGACATCTAAGCGAGACTTGCAGAAGTTGGCTACATGCGAAGAATTTACCTAAGGCCTTATGGGCTGAAGGTATGAGATGTGCAGCCTATGTCATCAACCGGATGCCACTTAGTCCAAATAATATGAAGTCTCCATATGAGATGGTTCATAGGAAGAAGCCAACGGTGAAACATCTCAGGGTATTTGGATCAGTCTGCTATGCCCATGTGTTCGATTCTCATAGAACCAAGCTGGAGGCAAAGGCGAAGAAGTGCATCTTTGTCGGCTATGATGAACGAAGGAAGGGTTGGAGGTGTATGGATCCAGAGACACACAGGTACACTGTATCTCGTGATGTTGTCTTTGATGAAGTTTCTTCATATTATGGACCTCCTCAAGTCCTGTTTGAGAAAAATGGTACGGGTTCTCTCAAAGGCAATGAACCGGCTGTTCAGATACCAAGTGAAGGTGGAAGTTCTGAACAAGAGACACAAGTTGAAAGGGGGAGCACTAACCAAGAAGAAGATGAGGAAGAAGACCATGGTTCCATGGCTAATCAACGGCCGAAACGGAACATTGTCAAGCCTGCTCGGTTCAGAGATGACAGTTTTGTCACTACTTACTCATGTTATTTTGCAGCTCCATTAGATGAAGAAGAGCCATCATCATATGATGAAGCAAAAGGAGTTAAAGAGTGGGAGACCGCAATGAAAGAGGAGATGGATGCTCTTAAGAAGAATGAAACTTGGGATTTGGTTCCAAAACCCAAGGATGTCCAACCCGTCTCATGCAAGTGGGTGTACCGTATCAAGCGAAGGATGGATGGAAGCATTGATAGATACAAAGGAAGGTTGGTTGCTCGGGGATTCTCCCAGAAGTATGGAGAAGATTATGATGAGACTTTCAGTCCAGTGGCAAAGATGACTACGGTATGTTCACTTTTATCTTTAGCTGCAAGCTTTGGCTGGAAGTTATGGCAGTTAGATGTGAAGAATGCCTTTCTATATGGAGAACTTGATAAGGAAATCTATATGGAGCAACCACCTGGTTACATATCAAGGGAGCATCCTGACTATGTGTGCAAGCTAAAGAAAGCTCTATATGGGTTAAAACAAGCTCCAAGAGCCTGGTATGGAAAGCTTGCTCAGTTTCTTCAGATCTGTGGGTTTGTCCCATCTAATTTGATCCGAGTCTATTCGTCAAGAAGAATGGAAGAGTCCACGTGGTAGTTCTTCTTTACGTGGATGACCTGATAATTTCTGGGAATGATGAAGCGGAAATCGCTCGTCTGCAAGAGGATATGTCAATAAGGTTTGAGATGAAGAAGTTGGGTGAGCTGAACAACTTCCTTGGTTTGGAGAGTAAAGGATGGAATATTCATCGGCCAACAAAGTTATGCAAGAAGGATTGTTGAAAAGTTCGGGGTACATGAAGGGAAGACACGTACTACTCCGATGGATGTAAACGTTAAGTTGAAGCGCGATGAAGGATCTCTGCTACCCAATCCTCGACCTTACCGATCTCTTGTAGGAAGTCTTCTATACTTAACCATTACAAGACCCGACATTTCCTTTGCGGTTGGTCTTGTAAGTCGGTTTATGCAGACACCGAGGAAGCCACATCTAGAAGCAGCAAAGAAGATCTTGAAGTATGTGAAGACAACTCTTGGCATGGGTTTGGTGTATAAGTACAATGCCAAGGTTTCTCTCTATGGCTTCATGGATGCTGACTTTGGTGGAGATTTGGATGATCGGAAATCAACTTCGGGTTATGTGTTTCTGTGTGGAGACACAAGTGTTTCATGGTGCTGCAAGAAGCAAGCAACAGTGTCGCTGTCAACCACTGAAGCAGAGTATAAAGCTTCAACACTCGCAGCTCAAGAGTGCATTTGGCTTCGAAGACTACTTGAAGACTTGTTCGAGCCAATCAACAAGCCAGTTACTATCTATGGAGATAATCAAAGTGCTATCAAGCTGGCGAATAATCCGGTGTTCCATGCAAGGACTAAGCATATTGAGTTGGAACATCACTTCATACGGGAGAAGGTGCTTGATGGAACGATTGAAGCTTTGGAGGTTCAAAATGAAGACAATGTTGCAGATATCTTCACCAAGTCACTGCCAAAAGGCCAGTTTGAGCTACTTCGTTCAAAGCTCGGGATGGTTGACAAAATCAAGTTTAAGGGGGAGTATTGAAATTAAACTTGATTTTGGGTTAAGCTTAATTATGGATAAGATATTTGTGTTGAAAAATCTATATTTGTATGATAAAAATCTAGATATTATGGTAGAAAAATCTATGAAGTAAGGAGGTTAAGGATAAAATATTTGTGTAGAAAAATCTAGATTTTTATGATAAAAATCTAGATATTATATTAAAAAATCTAGAGAATTAAGAAATATTTAAGTTAAGAAGGTTAGAGTAGAAATATCTAGATTTATGTTGTAAGATCTTTTGAAGGCTATAAATACCTCCTCACCCTCTCATTTGTAACAAGCACAAGAAGTTGAAATAAGAAAGTGTGTTCATCATTAGTTCAAATACTCTCTCTCAAATTCTTTCAAGTATTCTCTAAGTGTTCTTCCATATTCATTCTCATACTTAGAGAGTTATTCTCTTGGGTTTCTCGGGTATTACGATCTTGGGCTAGTGCTAAGCACTATCGGTGTTGGTTTCTTTACATCATCTCACCAGTTTTTTAACATTATTGTCATTAGGTAATGATTGTCTTTAACATCAATCGGACCACTCTCATTTACAGCAATGAAGTTAAGTATTAGTCCTTAATGTGTATTTGACCGACTATCACTTTTTTTTTGACAACAAGATGAGAAAAACTAAGAAACTACATATTCATTGTGAGCAAGTGAACTGAATCAATATGCACCAATTCCGAAGGATGACTCCTTGCTGTCCTCGCCAATTTGTCTGCTTGCTCGTTCTCTTTTCGGGGAATGAGGGTGATCCTAAAGTTGTCAAGACGATCATTCCAGTATTGGAATTCTTTGAGATGGATCGAGAATGCCGGCCACTCTAAGGGAGTTGAGACAATCTTGATCAAATCCGAACAATCTGTCGCAAAAATAATTGTAGTGTGTTGTAATGTGCACATGCATTCCATATGTTTTAATTATTTTAATCTAAAGTAATTCATATATTTAGATTTATAATTATAACTTAATATAAATAAGTTATATCAAGTCTAAATATAATTAATATGTTAGGTATATAATTGTATTTCGGGTACCCTTTTGGTTCTCGGTTTGGGTCGGGTTCGGTTTCGGATTTTCAGATATCGAAATTAGGACCCGCTTGGGTATTTCATGAATTTTGGTTCGGGTTCGGTTCCACTTTTTTTGTTCGGGTTTGGTTTGGTTTTTCGGGTTCGGGTTTTTTGCCCTATTCAAAATGGTAAATGCTACATTATACTTTTTTATAATATCATTTTTTTATTATATCATAAACCTATTTTTGAATATTAAATCAATAAATGACACAAGATTTATAATATATAAACTACATTTTAGATATAATGAAAATGATATTAGTTTGTTTTCAATAATGCTCATTTAAGCTCTCAAATATGCTTCATAAATAATACATGTTTCATATTCCAACAAATAAATATTCTCATATAACAAATCAGTTTTGCTAATATATTAACCATCCAAACAAAATAAATTAGCTTTATCTATTGTAACTTCTATACTATTAAGGGAGGAAATATCTACTTATAAAAGGTTGTTTGTGTTACGAAAGTCTAAAGAAGACGGAAGAAAAATTAGCATGTGGAGCCCACTGTCACTATTTGCACAGTAAAATTTCTTCTATATATACGATCGTTTCGATCGTTGTAAAAACACACCTTCTTCAATAACAATAATCTCAACAAGAGAATTCTCTCTATCTTCTTTTTTTATTCTCGGTGTTCTAAAAGCTCTGCGGGTATTAAATTTTTGTCTTTATTTATTATTTCCGACATAATAAATTATCAGTATTATTATAACACGTTATCAGCACGATCGTTCTACGATATGGGCTATATATATATGTAATATTTACCCTGTTGTAATGGCCGGATACCCGCCTATATAATTTATTATTATTATTGTAATGGTTGTTTAACGCACCATTATTTTCTTAATATTACCGTGGGCGGTTTGTCGCCTCGTTATTTAATTTACCTGCACTATATCATGGCTGCTAAAAGCACCATGATTATTTATTTACTGTTAATATTATAATGGATGGCTGAGCCACCTGTATAATTTTATTGTTGATATTATAATGGATGGCTGAGCCACCTATATAATTTTATTGTTAATGTCATAATGGATGGCTGAGCCACCGCATATTTATTTATTGTTTCAATGTGGATGATTAAATCACCATAATTTTCTGATTATATATCTGTTTATATTATAATCATTATAAATTAAATATGCATATTTTTGTGTTCAAAATAAGATTGCGGTCTCATTTATTCCTCATGCGAATAAATCTAGACTCATATCAACGTACATCTCCAGGAACCCCTGTTCCGTTAAAGAGCACCTTCTTGTCCAACTGGGAAGAAGTAGTACGGATTTAATTAAAAACTCAGTTTTTCCGGTAGCCTTTTTCATAACGGTCACAAAGATTTTTTCACAAATTTTTTACTCTCCAACGGCTACATCTAACGGCTATGAACAGTGATTTTCAACGGCTATGAACAGTGTTTTTCGATCTATAAATAAACTCATCCCTCACTCATTTCATTTCACTCATCGATTTCATATCTTCTCTCTTCTTCTCTCAAATATTTCACAAATATTTTTCATCTAATTTTTGTAAGAATGATGAGAATGATGATCCGTTTGCTTTTAATTTTCTGTGCGATTGTAACTTTTACATCGATTTATGGTCTTTGCATGGGAGATTTTACTCCGGCAGAATTTTCCTTAATCGTTGTTTTACTTTTTGTGCATTGTTTTTTCCTTGTAATTGCTTGGATTATTCATGTATACGGCTCATTTTAAATGAGTGATTATTACCGCACTAATAAAGTTTTATGATTTTGTTTTAGAATATCAAAATGGCAAAAGTTGAGAAGCTACAATTTCCAGCTCTAAAGATTACCGGAGCAAATTACATTGCATGGACGACTGATGTCGAACTCCATTTAGAGATGAAAAAAATTCCAAACTCTATAAAAGAAAACATCGAATCGCCTGCCCATGAAAAGGCACAAGCGATAGTTTTCCTCAGAAAACATGTCGATGAAAATATTAAGCATGATTATGCTAATATAAAAGACCCAGCACAGTTGTGGAAAGCTCTGAAAGAGCTATTTGATAACCAAAAAGATATAACTCTCCCTCATGCACTCGACGAGTGGAAATACCTGAGATTTCAGGATTTTGAGAAAGTGGAAGATTATAATTCCGCTATTCTAAGAATTGTGACACAATTAAAATATTGTGATAAACCTGTCACTGAGGCAGAAATGCTAGAAAAAACCTATCAGACATTCCACAAAGAACATTGTGTTCTTGCAGAACTGATGCGATCATGGATGAGGATCTCGATGCCAGCCCGGAAGATGGTACGGGCATCGACAGCCGGACGAGGACAAACGTACCGAGAAGGGAGGTTGCTCGCGAGGACCAGCCGGACGACCGCAGGACGGGGCCAACCGAACGTACCGTCTACCGTATCGACCCGCGTACACCCGGAAACGACCTAAGGCCTGAATCTCAACTTCCGGTGACAATTTCTCGAACGGGCCGTGAAGGACTTCGACCAAGATCCCATTCTGAGCATTTGAGTCGGGACACATTGGGCTTACTTCGTGCGGATTCAGAAAACGAACGTGAGGTTCCATTTCTCGACCGGATGGTGACTTTTCCGAACGGGCCGTTCAGCCGGGCACTTGCCCATCAGTTCCAAACGGACTTAGGCCAATTTCTCCTCGACCATGCCCGCGTGCTGATACTTCCGGACGAGCCCGACCTCGTGACCATCGTCCAGACGATCGAACCCACGCATGGCCGGACCGAGTAGCCCAAGGGTTGCCGTGGACTTGAAGGGTCACTTTGACCACATTTATTTCCTAAACTTCACTAAAACTTATGCATTTGTTTTTGTGCCACAATCAAGTCTCTTTGACTTGATTTTCTTTATATTCTTCCTTCTCCACATTTTGTAAACACTTTTGAATCTTTTCTAATAGAAATTTCTATTTTTGAGAACTTGTTCTCTCTTTTGTTCTTCGTGAGCAAATCTGTTGTTTGGTGCGTCACATCCATTCAACGCCCCTGAGTCCAGCGTCTTGGTGCGTCACATCCAAGGTTGGCTAAGGGTTGGGTATACTGAAGGCCTTCCGCATCCTTCAACGCTCCCATCGATCCACCAGTTCCGGATTTGCTAGTAGCTTATCTCGGTTCATATCCAAATCGACAGTACCATTTATTCAAGTGCTAAAATCGTGGGCAAGTTTGTATCAGGTGGTATCAGAGCACACTTGAAGGGGTATTTCATCTTCTCATCTTTTCATCTTCTAAAATTCTGAAACACTTCTCTTATCTCCATCCGGGCCACTTCTTACCTTTTGTTCTGAAACAATCTTTAAAAAAAAAAAAAAAAAAAAAGAGTTTAATCGTTTTACAACTGAAGAGAAAACCAGTTGGGGGTGACTGAGGAGAAATCCAGTTGGCTGAAGAGAAAGCCGGCCTGGAAGTGGTTAAAGCGGATTTCTAATAAAAGAAAAGAAGTCTTAAAACTTTCTATCTTCTTCTTGGGGTGTTGGGTTTTGTGGAGCACTAAATTTGATCGGATTGCTTGCTTAGAACCATTGAGTGAAACTCTTGAGAGACACCAAAACTGTGAGGAAGAGAGTTGGTTATTTGATTGTTTGTTAAGTGCATTTCAGGAAAAAACATGGAAGGACAAGAGGCAAGCGTGGGAACTGGATTGTCTAGTTTTCAGATGAACGCACTGACAAGTGAACTTAAGCGTATGATGAATGCAGGTATAGAGGACATTCATGTGAGACTTGACCGGATCCAGGAAGATCAACAAACATCCGGAAACAGAAGGAGAAACCACAACCGGACAGGATCCAGAGATGATGGAGGATCTTCTTCCGATCAAAGTCAGAGGAGGTCACAAAGGCGACAGTCAACCGGGACAGGGGCAGAGATAACCCTTTCGCTGGAGAGTCTAGACGGTCAGAAAACCATCTTGAGGCTTGAAACTTAAGATTCCCCCATTCCATGGGAAAAAATGATCCGGATGCCTACCTTGAATGGGAACGAAAAGTTGAGCTTGTCTTTGACTGCCAACAATTATCAGATCGTAAAAAGGTAAGGCTTGCTGCCACTGAGTTTAATGGTTATGCACTAAACTGGTGGGATCAAATTGTGTCAAACAGGAGGAGACGAGGAGAAGAACCCTTGGAGGATTGGGAAGAACTTCTCACTCTTATGAGAAAGCGGTTTATACCAGCCCATTACTTGAGAGATCTTCATCAGAAACTAAGGAGACTGACTCAGGGCACCAAAAGCGTGGAAGACTACTACCAAGAAATGGAAATCCTGATGCTTAGAGGAGAAGTTGACGAGGATCCCGAAGCTACTATGGTACGGTTCCTTACTGGACTCAACCGTGAGATCCAAGACCGCATGGAGCTTCAAGATTATGATGATCTTGCTGAGATGTTGCACAAAGCCATTCTGGTAGAGCAACAAGTCAGAGGAAAGGCTTCACAAGGCCTACTTACCAGTCTTCTTCAAAACCGAGTCCACAAGACAAAGGTAAGTCTCTTTTCCGAACAAATACAGATGTTAAAACTATCCGGTTGTTGCTGTGGACAAAACAAAGCAGGAAGCGACTCCTAACCGAGCTAGGGAGATCAAATGCTTCAAGTGTCACGGACTTGGCCACTATGCCAACAAGTGCCCAAACAGTCGCGTGATGATCATGCGAGAAAGTGGAGAGATTGAGTCCGCATCTGATTGGGAAGACTCAGGACCCATCTTTGATGAGGAACCGGATACAGAAGAGGACCTGGACCTACCAGTCAAAGGACAACTCCTTGTGACAAGGCGAGCCTTGAACGTCCAAGCAAAGGTTGATGAACGGGTCCAACGAGAAAATCTCTTCCACACCCGTTGCCATATTAAAGACAAGGTATGCAGTTTAATCATTGATGGTGGGAGCTGTACTAACGTGGCTAGTGAGTCTCTTGTCAGGAAATTAGGTTTGGAAACCAAGAAGCACCCACGGCCTTACAAGCTTGAATGGCTGAACGACGATGGAGAAATGCAAGTCAAGGACCAAGTGGAAGTTTCTCTTACCATTGGACGATATGAGGACAACATTCTGTGTGATGTCCTGCCCATGGACGCGAGCCACATACTCCTTGGACGGCCGTGGCAATATGACAAGCGTGTGATGCATGATGGATTCACTAACCGTCATTCTTTTGAGCATCAAGGAAAAAGATCGTCCTTGCGCCTTTGACTCCACATGAAGTGTACCAAGATCAGCTCCAACTCAAAGAGAGCCGCAACAAGACCAAGCCAAAACCGATTCTAAGGGTAAAAAGTCCAATTTTCTTGTTAAGGCTAGTCAAGTTCGAAAAACTCTTTGTTCCAACCAGTCCATGATCCTTCTTTTGTTTAAAGAATCACTAATGGCTCAATCTGACCAAACACCGGAGCTTCCGAGTGAACTTAAACAGCTCTTGCAGGATTTTCAGGATGTGTTTCCCGAAGAGAACCGGGTGGACTGCCTCCCATACGCGGCATTGAACACCAAATCGATTTTGTGCCGGGAGCGTCCTTGCCAAACCGGCCAGCTTACCGAACCAATCCCGTGGAAACCAAGGAGTTACAAAAACAGATTGGGGAGCTCATGGACAAAGGATACATCCGCGAAAGCATGAGTCCTTGTGCTGTACCAGTCCTTTTGGTTCCAAAGAAAGATGGGAGTTGGCGGATGTGCGTTGATTGCCGAACAATTAACCAAATAACAGTTAAGTACCGACACCTATCCCTCGCCTTGATGATATGCTTGATGAACTCCACGGTTCTTGTGTCTTTTCTAAAATTGATTTGAAAAGTGGATATCATCAGATTCGAATGAAAGAAGGTGATGAATGGAAAACAGCCTTTAAAACGAAACTAGGATTGTATGAATGGTTAGTCATGCCATTTGGGCTTACTAACGCGCCTAGTACCTTCATGAGGCTGATGAATCATGTTCTTAGACCATTCATAGGCGTTTTTGTGTGGTGTTATATTTCGATGATATCTTGATTTATAGCAAGAGTTTTCAGGAACATCTTTCTCATTTGAAATCGGTTCTTGAAGTGCTTAGGACAGAACATCTTTGCTAATTTCAAGAAATGTACCTTTGTAACAGATAATCTCGTGTTTCTGGGTTTGTTGTAGGAGCTGAAGGCGTCCGAGTGGATGAGAAAAGGTCAAGGCCATCCGTGAGTGGCCCACTCCCAAGACCGTTGGAGAAGTTCGTAGCTTCCATGGACTAGCCGGTTTCTACCGTAGTTCGTGAAAGACTTCAGCACATTGGCTGCCCCACTCACTGAGATTATCAAGAAAAGCGTTGGGTTCAAATGAACAAGCTCAAGAAGATTCATTCCAAGAACTCAAAGCTAAGTTAACCACGCTCCTTTACTTATTTTGCCAAATTTCTCTAAGACTTTTGAGATCGAATGCGATGCCTCAGGAGTTGGCATTGGTGCTGTTTTGATGCAGGAAGGAGACCAATTGCGTTCTTTAGTGAAAAGTTGGGAGGAGCTACCTTGAACTACCCCACTTACGACAAGGAACTATACGCATTAGTGAGGGCTTTGCAAACTTGGCAGCACTATCTTTGGCCAAAGGAGTTTGTGGTGCACACAGACCATGAGACTCTCAAACATCTGAAGGGACAGCAAAAGCTCAACAAACGACATGCCAGATGGGTAGAGTTTATCGAAACCTTTCCTTACGTCATTAAGTATAAGAAAGGAAAAGAAAATGTCGTAGCTGATGCTTTGTCTAGGAGGTATGCTTTGATCACGGTTATGGATGCTAAGTCTAGGGTTTGAGCAGATTAAGGAATTGTATGAAGCAGACCTAGACTTTAAGGAACCGTATCTAGCTAGCTCTAGGATCGCTTTTGGGAAATACTTTAGAAATGATGATTTCTTGTTCTTTGCCAATCGTTTGTGTATTCCTAACTGTTCTCTGAGAAACTTGTTGGTTAGAGAAGCACACGGTGGGGGCCTAATGGGTCATTTTGGCATAGAGAAGACGCTTAAAACCTTGCAGGATCATTTCTATTGGCCGGGACTGAAGAAGGACGTGATCAAGGTTTGCACTCGTTGTGAAACTTGCAAACGTTCCAAGGCCAAAGCTCAAACGACAGGTAAGTACCTCGCTTTGCCATTCCTGACCAACCTTGGACTGATGTGTCAATGGACTTTGTGCTAGGACTGCCTAGGACTAGGACCGGCAAGGATTCATTCTTTGTGGTCGTTGATAGGTTTTCGAAAATGTCGCATTTTATACCTTGTCACACCACTGATGATGCCGTGCATATTGCTGAGTTGTTCTTTAGGGAAATAGTTCGCTTGCATGGAATGCCTAAGTCCATTGTTTCAGATAGGGACACTAAGTTCTTGAGTCATTTTTGGAAAACGCTTTGGGCAAAACTAGGAACCAAGCTTTTGTTTTCAACTACTTGTCATCCGCAAACTGATGGACAAACTGAGTAGTGAATAGAACTTTGTCCACTTTGCTTAGGGCTGTTGTGAAAAAAACTTGAGAACTTGGGAAGATTGTTTGCCTCATGTTGAATTCGCTTACATAGTGTTATGCATTCGGCCACTAAGTTCTCACCCTTTGAAATCGTGTATGGATTTAATCCTTTGTCTCCCATGGATTTGATTTCTTTACCTTTGAGTGAAAGGGCCAGTTTGGATGGGAAAAAGAAAGCTGAACAGGTTAAGAAAATCCATGAAAAGGCCAAGAAACATTGAAAACGGACCAAGCAGTACACGGACAAGGCTAATAAGCACCGGCGTGAGCAGACCTTTGAGGAAGGTGACCTTGTGTGGATCTATTTGAGGAAGACCGGTTTCCAGCAGAAAGGAATCCAAGCTCATGCCTCGGGTGATGGACCCTTTGCCGTGACCAAAAAGATCAATGACAATGCGTATCAAATTGATCTTCAAGGTAAGTACAATGTTAGTTCCAGTTTTAATATATCTGACTTAATTCCCTTGTGGCAGAAGAAACGGATTTGAGGTCAATCCTTTTCAACGGGGAGAGGATGATGCGATCATGGATGAGGATCTCGATGCCAGCCCGGAAGATGGTACGGGCATCGACAGCCGGACGAGGACAAACGTACCGAGAAGGGAGGTTGCTCGCGAGGACCACCGGACGACCGCAGGACGGGGCCAACCGAACGTACCGTCTACCGTATCGACCCGCGTACACCCGGAAACGACCTAAGGCCTGAATCTCAACTTCCGGTGACAATTTCTCGAACGGCCGTGAAGGACTTCGACCAAGATCCCATTCTGAGCATTTGAGTCGGGACACATTGGGCTTACTTCGTGCAGATTCAGAAACGAACGTGAGGTTCCATTTCTCGACCGGATGGTGACTTTTCCGGATGGGCCGTTCAGCCGGGCACTTGCCTCATTTCCAAACGGACTTAGGCCAATTTCTCCTCGACCATGCCCGCGTGCTGATACTTCCGGACGAGCCCGACCTCGTGACCATCGTCCAGACGATCGAACCCACGCATGGCCGGACCGAGTAGCCCAAGGGTTGCCGTGGACTTGAAGGTCACTTTGACCACATTTATTTCCTAAACTTCACTAAAACTTATGCATTGTTTTTGTGCCACATCAAGTCTCTTTGACTTGATTTTCTTTATATTCTTCCTTCTCCACATTTTGTAAACACTTTTGAATCTTTTCTAATAGAATTTCTATTTTTGAGAACTTGTTCTCTCTTTTGTCTTCGTGAGCAAATCTGTTGTTTGTTGGTGCGTCACATCCATTCAACGCCCCTGAGTCCAGCGTCTTGGTGCGTCACATCCAAGGTTGGCTAAGGGTTGGGTATACTGAAGGCCTTCCGCATCCTTCAACGCTCCCATCGATCCACCAGTTCCGGATTTGCTAGTAGCTTATCTCGGTTCATATCCAAATCGACAGTACCATTTATTCAAGTGCTAAAAATCGTGGGCAAGTTTGTATCAAGAACTCTACAGGAGTCGTGGATACACTAGGTTTTCTGAGCTAATGGTAACGCTCCTACTAGCTGAGAAGAACTGTGAACTTCTCATAAAAAATCACAATTCTAGGCCAACAGGAAGCAAGACATTTCCTAAAGTAAATACCACGGATGTAAAATTTCCGGAGAGAAAGGATCAAACCTATCATGGTCGTGGTCGTGGCAGTGGTCGTGGCCGAGGCCATGGCCGTGGTCGACGATTTAATCGAGGACGTGGGAGAAATTATAACCCACAAGAGAGGAATTCATACAGATGGGTCCGATCCGAACAATTCCCAAAGGGAAAAGAACTCCAAGGGAGTTCCACCCAGAAACAAGAAAATGTATGTTTCAGGTGTGGATCGAAAGGGCATTGGTCCCATGTATGTCGAACTCCCCCACATCTTTGCAAATTGTACCAAGAGTCAATTAAAGGCAAAGGGAAAGAAGTGAACCTTACAGAACACTTTGAGGGTACAACGTACCTCGATTCCCCCGAATTTGGGGACGACTTTGATGAGACCATGATAATGGAACATTGATATGCTTGTAATATCTCAAAATAAGCTATGTATAATTATTGCTCATCTTTGCTATGAGAATAATGTTGTTTATACAACAAAATTAATGTATAATTATTGTGTGATTTTATGAATTAAATTTACTATCTCTTTTCTCTTGATGTTTATGTTATTCTGCAGAAAATGGATCACAACACAAATAGGACAATATCCAAAAAGATGGTTAGAGAGATTTGTATACTAGATTGTGGAACAACCCACACTATTCTGAGAAACAAACAATATTTCTCTAACCTAAAACTGACAAATGTTATTGTCAGTACAATATCAGGTCCTACAGACCTGGTTGAAGGAATTGGAAAAGCCAGCTTTATGCTGCCAAATGGAACAATTTTTTCCATAAAAAATGCTTTATATTCTCCAAATTCAAAGAGGAATTTGTTGAGTTTCCAAGATATATACCTTCATGGGTATGACACTCAGTCAGCAACTGAGAATGGAAAGAAGTATATGTATATAACTTCTGAGAAATCTGGAAAAAGGCTTATACTTGAAAAAATTCCAAAGTTTCCTTCTGGCTTGCATCATACTTATATAGATACAATTGAATCAAACCTTGTGATCAAAAGAAATCATGAGGATTTCACATTGTGGCATGATCGCCTTGGCCATCCAGGCACCACAATGATGCGCAAGATCATAGAAAGCTCACATGGTCATCCACTGAAAATCAAAGAGATATATCAGGGAAATAAAATGACATGTGCTGCATGTTCTCTTGGCAAATTGATCATAAGGCCATCGCCAACCAAAATCGATAAAGAATCACCAAAATTCCTTGAACGAATTCAAGGTGATATTTGTGGACCAATACATCCACCTTGTGGACCATTCCACTATTTTATGGTATTAATTGACGCATCCAGTAGATGGTCACACGTTTGTCTATTGTCATCTTGAAATATGGCATTTGCGAGATTTCTAACTCAGATAATCAAACTGCGAACTCAGTTTTCTGATTATCCCATTAAAAGAGTTAGATTAGACAACGCTGGTGAATTCACATCCCAAACATTCAAAGATTATTGTATGGTAACGGGAATTGAAGTTGAACATTCTGTAGCTCATGTTCATACTCAAAATGGTTTGGCAGAATCATTAATTAAGCGTCTGCAATTAATTGCAAGACCATTAATCATGAGATCACAACTTCCAACCTCTGTATGGGGACATGCTATTTTGCATGCTGAAGCACTGATTCGGATAAGACCAAGTGCATACCATAAGTATTCCCCACTTCAGTTAGCATTTGGTCGAGAACCAAATATTTCCCATTTCAGAATCTTTGGTTGTGCGGTATATGTGCCTATAGCACCACCACAACGCACAAAGATGGGACCACAAAGAAGGTTGGGAATATATGTTGGTTGTGATTCTCCATCAATTGTACGATACCTAGAACCACAGACAGGTGATGTCTTTACGGCACGTTTTGCCGATTGTCACTTTGATGAAAAAGTGTTCCCGGTTCTAGGGGAGAAAATAAGCAAGTAGGAAAGGAAATCAAGTGGAGTGTACCATCCTTGTTACACCTTGATCCTCCTACTAAAGAGTCAGAACTAGAAGTTCGACGAATTGTGCATTTGCAAAGTATAGCAAATCAGCTACCAGATGCATTTGCGGATACCAAAACGGTAACTAAATCTCATATATCGGCTGCAAATGCTCCTGCTCGTATTGAAATACCACAAGAACGTGGGAAAGCAGATGATACACGTGAGCCTGAAACACGCCGGAAGCGTGGCAGGCCCGTTGGTTCTAAAACTAAGAATCATAAGAAACAAAAGAAAGTTGAAACTCATGAAACACCCAAAGTAGCAGAAAGTACTTTGGAGGAAACAAATCATGAGACTCATGATAATGTAGAGCATCAAAATCCAGAAGAAAATCATGAGATTTCTATCAATTATATCCATAATCAAAAGATATGGAAAAGAAAAGAAATAGATGATCTCGATGATGTTTTCTCATATCTTGTGTCACAAGAAATAAATGAGGAAAAGGAAGATCCAGAGCCAAAGTCTGTATATGAATGTCAAAAAAGACATGACTGGATAAAATGGAAAGATGCAATACAAGTCGAACTTGATTCGCTTAATAAACGAGAGGTTTTTGGACCCATTATGCTCACACCCGAAGATGTGAGACCAGTTGGATCTAAGTGGGTTTTCGTTCGTAAACGAAATGAGAAAAATGAGATCACGAGATATAAAGCTCGTCTCGTAGCCCAAGGTTTTTCACAAAGACCTGGAATAGACTACGAGGAAACGTATTCTTCTGTTATGGATGCAATCACGTTCAGATTCTTGATGAGTCTGGCGGCTGATGAAAATCTAGAAATGCGTCTTATGGATGTCGTTACGGCATACCTATATGGATCATTAGATACTGATATCTACATGAGAATTCATGATGGTTTTAAAATGCCTGTAGCATTAAGTTCTAAACCAAAAGAGTTATGTGCAATAAAATTGCAAAGATCATTATATGGGTTAAAGCAGTCTGGACGTATGTGGTATAATCGTCTCAGTGAGCATTTAACGAAAGAAGGATATGTAAACGATCCTATATGCCCATGTGTTTTCATTAAGAAAACAGAAACTGGATTTGTAATAATCGCAGTATATGTTGATGATCTAAACATAATCGGAACTCATGATGAGATACAGAAAGCATCAGATTATTTAAAAGAAGAATTTGAGATGAAAGATCTCGGGCAGACAAAGTTTTGTCTTGGCCTTCAAATTGAGCATTCTCAAAAGGGTATATTTGTGCACCAATGCACATATACTAAAAGAATATTAAAAAGCTTTAATATGGATAAAGCAACTCCTCTCAGTACTCCTATGGTCGTTAGATCACTTAATATTGAAAATGATCCATTCCGACCACATGAGGAAAACGAAGAGATACTTGGTCCTGAAGTACCATATCTAAGTGCAATTGGAGCCCTGATGTACCTTGCAAATTGCACATGACCTGATATATCATTTGCTGTTAATCTTTTGGCAAGATTCAGTTCGTCCCCTACACAAAGGCATTGGAACGGGATTAAACATATTCTCCGTTATCTTCAAGGGACCACTGACTTAGGATTATTTTATCCTAAAAATTCAAAAGGTAAAATGGTCGGTTTTGCAGATGCAGGATACCTATCGGATCCACACAAAGCCCGATCACAAACGGGATACGTTTTCACGATCGGAGGCACTGCTATATCTTGGCGTTCTCAGAAACAGACACTGGTGGCTACTTCCTCGAATCATGCTGAACTTATTGCACTCCATGAAGCAAGTAGAGAATGTGTTTCACTGAGATCAATAAGCCGACACATACGATCAAGCAGTAGGATTCTCCGAGATACAGAGCCAACTACCTTATACGAAGATAATGCTGCATGTGTTGCTCAGACTAAAGAAGGATATATCAAAAGTGACAGAACTAAGTATATACCTCCGAAGTTGTTCATGTACATCCAAGAACTCGAGAAGAATAAGGAGATTGAAGTGAGATATGTCCGTTCATGCGACAACGCAGCTGATCTTTTCACGAAATCATTACCAACCACTATGTTAAGGAAACATGTACATAGTATTGGAATGCGTCGTCAACAAGATCTCTGAGACAATCTTAATCAAGGGGGAGCTTGCGCAGTTGTACTCTTTTTACCTTACTATGGTTTTTTCCCATTGGGTTTTTCAAGGTTTTTAACGAGGCAACAAAGGCGTTGAGCAGAATATGAATATGACATTGGTCTCCAAGGGGGAGTGTTACGAAAGTCTAAAGAAGACGGAAGAAAAATTAGCATGTGGAGCCCACTGTCACTATTTGCACAGTAAAATTTCTTCTATATATACGATCGTTGTAAAAACACACATTCTTCAATAACAATAATCTCAACAAGAGAATTCTCTCTATCTTCTTCTTTTATTCTCGGTGTTCTAAAAGCTCTGCGGGTATTAAATTTTTGTCTTTATTTATTATTTCCGACATAATAAATTATCAATATTATTATAACAGTTTGGACATATTCATTAGCTAATAATATTTTTGGTCTTACCTAATATTATGAAAATTAACATTATCACTATAAAATAAGTATCCAAACAAAATAAAATAATGGGTCCCACTTTTTTTCTAAATAAAAACAAAAATAAAATAAAATTATACATATTAAATTATTAAATCAAATAATAAATATAAGTAATTAATATAACACATCAATTATTTTCATAAATCACAAAATTAAAATAAATAAATATGTTTTTGAACATACTTTAATTATTGAAAAATAAAATCATACATAAATAATTAAAATATAATATTAATAAAATATAATTTATAAAATATAAAATTTTAACTTGGAAAATAAAATTCTTAAATTAGATTGATATATTTTAACTTGATTAAATAACAATAATATGGGTTAAGATATTTAAGTAATCTGTTTTGATTCTATGACATTAAAAATAACTAATAAATTAACGGGTTAGTATTTTTTTTTTATAAATGTGAAATTACATTCAAATCTATATATAATGGGTTTGTCAATTTTCTCGAACTATAATATTCATATATTAAAATAGTTATGACTTACAAAAGTAAAATTAGCAACACTTCTCAAATTATGACTTACAAAAATATATCTTTATCCAAAATAGAAAATATAAAAACAAAAAATCAAAATATCTTTATCCATGTGTTATATTACATCATGTAATTAATAAATAAATATTATTTATTTTATTTTAATAAAAAACTAATGAATTAATGGTTAACCCAATCCATTTGATCCATTCATCCATTACAACCCAATCCATTTCAATCCAAACCATTTGATCCATTAATCCATTTGGATCAAAAATTTCAACCCTAATGGTTTGATGGATTGGATTGGATTGGGTTGATGAATTAGCTTTTATCCATTTTGACATCCCTAATTACATGTAATGCCACTGAATATTAGTTATTTTGTAAAATTTTAGTAACGGTAATTATGGATTATGGAAATTAACATTATCTCTATTAAATAAGTATCCAAACAATATAAAATAATGGATCACACTTCCTTACTAATTAAAAACAAAAATAAAATAAAATCATACATATTAAATTATTTAATCAAATAATAAATATAAGTAAATAATATAAATTTACTTATTATTAATAAGTTAATGGGTTAAAAATAGCTAATAAAATAACTAATAATATAAATTCTATGACATTAAAAATAACTAATAAATTAACCGGTTAGCATATTTTTTTGTAAATGTGAAATTACTTTCAAATCTATATATAATGGGTCTGTCAATTTTCTCAAACTATAATATTCATATATTAATATAGTTAAAACTATATATATATATATATATATAAATCGATAGATATATTATATAATCATACTATAAATATGAAATTAATATAAATTATATATTATTGTAGTCTATGCTATTAAAGAAGGAAACATTACAATAAACCTTTATCCATGTGTTATATTACATGTTATGCCACTGAATATTAGTTATTTTATAAAATTTCATTAAGGGTAATTATGGATTATAGAAATTAACATTATCTCTATTAAATAAGTATCTAAACAATATTAAATAATGAGTCCTACTTTCCAAATATGAATATATTAAGCTAAACATTTTTATAAATATTAATATCTTAAATTTTCTATTTTAAAATTAACTTTGACTTGTCTAGCATTTACATTGATGTAAGTCATAATTTTTTTTGCTTGTAAAACTACTTTCTTTCTCTAAATTTTTCATTGAGCCATAAAAAAAACTCACAAAATAATACACACCACAAATTTATGTAATTGTTTACTTTTATAATTTTATAAATTCTAGTTATATCACAAAAATAGAAAAAGTTCACAAAATTATGTATTTCATTGCAAAAATATTAATCATATCCGCGCCGACACGCGGGTCTGGATCTAGTTTCACTATTATGAAACATTTAGCTCGCCACAAAGAGATTTTTCTGTTTAAAAAGACGAAAATTAATTTTTCCAAACCAAACTATAAAAAACAACCAAAAAACAATAAATTAACCCGCACAACCGCGGTCTGTTATTAGTATATTTTAATATGTACAAAACAGTAATTCCTTGTACGCGATTTAAAAATCGAGGCTGTTTCATTTTTCTGTGTCTCAGCCTCTCAGGCCAACTCTCCGGCCGACTCTGCGTAGACGGTCTACGGTAGACCGGACCGACTTTGAATTCACTTTGATCTTAATTAAATGTCAATCAATGCTCATCTTTTTTTTTTTGTCAACATCAAAGACCAAAATCAAACTACTACATCACTAAATCAAGCCATCGTGGAGCAACTGAGTCAATGTAGACCAGCTCCGAAGGATGACTCCGCGCACTTCTCGCCAACTTGTCTGCTTTTCCATTTTTCGTCCTTGGAATAAGCTTGATCTGAAAATCTTGTAGCCGCTCTTTCCAAATCTGGAAGAATTCCAAATGAGTTGAGAATGCTGGCCACTCCACAGGAGAGGACACTATCTTAACCAGGTCAGAGCAATCAGTCGCAAAAACAAGCGGTGTATATTGAAGATGAATCATACATTCCATTGCCCAAATCAAAGCTTCAAATTCTGCATGTAATGGTGAGAGACTGCAACGTATATTACGCATGCCCAGCATTTGGTCTTGATGACCATTTTTGTTACAATACCATCCTTGTCCAGAATAAATATCTGTATTTTTCCAGGCGCCATCCACATAACAAACCCATGCATCAGTCAACTCCGACTCTCTCAGCCTATCGACGTTCGTCAATAAATCTGTGGCTCGTCTTACTGTCCCATCTTCCCCTACCTGCGCTCCTTGCCAGAGACGTCCTTCTGTTGTTGCCATCTCCAAAATGTCCTTTGGACTGCGATCTTTATTGCTAAAAACAAAATCATTCCTACTCTTCCAAAGGTACCAAAGAATCCAAGGAAAATAGGAATCCGTGACATCCTTTGGAAGTCTCCAAAATAGATAATCCATATTAGCAAAAATCGATTGCCCCGGGAACACGATCTGATTAGTCGGTACTACAGAAAGGGCCCATGTCTGTACCGCTGGGGGGCATTCGAACAGAACATGATTAATTGATTCCTCCCCTGCGCCACACCTCATGCATTGCGTGTCGCATAAAATCCCCCTTGAACGTAAATTCTTATTAACTGAAATACATCCCGAAAGCACTTGCCATAAGAAATGTTTGAGTTTGGGAGGGCATTTCACCCGCCAAGCTTGAGACAGAAGAGGCTGGATATTTGGCCCGTAATAAACCGCAGGGATCCCTGTGTCCGGAAATAATCTCTCAATCGAATAACCAGATTTTACCGTATATCTTCCCGTTTTGGTGAAGTGCCACCCTGTTGAATCAGGTTTCTGAATCCGGCTTATCGGAATTTGCCTGATAATATTTGCATCCTCAGGGGAAATCACAGCATCAATTAGCGGCAGATTCCACGAACGCGTTGATGAATCAATCAAATCTTTGACCATCATATTAGGATAAGTTCTAAAATTACAGGTTGCTGGTCTCGGGCGAGGGGCAGGTAACCAGGGATCATGCCATACTGAGATAGATGATCCAGATTCTACCCTTTTGATTAGTCCTTTGCTAACCAGAGATCTAGCAGATACAATACTCCTCCATCCATAAGATGGGGAGTATGATCTAATAGGATCCATAGGATCCGAATGACGATAATAACGACCCTTAAAAACTTTGGCGAATAAAGAATCCGAGTTATCAATGAGTCTCCATAACTGCTTTGCCAACAAGGCTGTGTTGAAGTCCTTGATTACTCGAAATCCAAGTCCTCCGTCACATTTATCCCGACACAACTTTTCCCAAGCCATCCAATGCATACCAGCTTGAGTATTTCCAGTGCTCCACCAGAACCGCGAAATCACCCCTGTCAATTTCTTTGTTACCCCCTTCGGTAGCCTGAAGCATGACATTACATGTGTTGGCAAGGCTGTAGCCACCGACTTGATTAATACTTCTTTTCCTCCTTTAGACAATAATTTTGCTGTCCATCCATTCACCCTATTATGAAGTCTATCCTGAAGGAAGCCAAATATCTGTGTTTTCGCGCCACCTAAACTCTCTGGAATTCCTAAATAGGACCCCATACCACCAATTGTAAAGATACCAAGGATTTGTTGCAACTCCGTTTTAACCAATGGGTCCACCTTATGTCCAAATTGTAATGAGGATTTATCGAAATTTATCTGTTGACCTGAAATTTGCTCATATTCCTTCAATATCTGCAAAAAAAAGTGACATTCTTCCTTCGTCGCTCGACAGAAGAGAGACTATCATCTGCAAAAAGCAAGTGTGATATCGGTGGACTTGCTCTAGCAACTTTCAAACCTGTAATCAGCTTGTTGCATTCTGCCTTTCTAATATTTGCAATTAAAGCTTCCGTACACAAAATGAAGAGATATGGAGATAAGGGGTCTCCTTGACGTAAGCCACGATGGGGAACAATGTGTCCCCGAGGCTGGCCATTAAGGAGCACCTTATATTGAACAGATGTAATGCAATACATAATCCTAGAGACCCAAACCGAGGAGAAACCCATGCGAAGAAGGAGCTTTTCTATGAAAGACCATTCCACCCTATCATAAGCCTTACTCATATCTGTTTTTATCGCCATAAATTTATCCTTACAAGAGGGATTTGTCCGTAATCCATGAAACATCTCTTGTGCAATTAAAATATTATCCGAGATTAAACGCCCTGCCACAAATGCCGATTGTGTCTCAGACACAAGTCCCGGGAGTAACCACTTGAGTCGTTGACAGAGCACCTTCGAGATAATTTTGTAACCCACATTACAAAGGCTAATTGGTCGCAACTCGGACATACGACTTGGTCGGCTCGTCTTCGGAATTAGACAGATGTTTGTCTGATTTAGTCGTGAATCAAATAATCCAGTCCGTAAAAATTATTAACCAACTCCACAACATCCTGTTTTATAAGGGGCCAAGTATGTTGAAAAAATAAAGCTGTCATCCCGTCCGGACCTGGTGCTTTTTCCGGGTACATCATAAAAAGAGCTTGACGGACCTCCTCTTCTGTAGCTAGTTTAGTTAAATCCGCATTCATACTGTCTGTGATAGAGACTGGAACCTCCTGCAGAAAGGGTTCCACCACCGTAGGATCCATATCTGTAATTGGTGAAGAAGATGTAAAGAGTTCATCAAAATAATTAATTGCCACTTCCTCGATCCCTGCATCTGTAGTCACCCATTCTCCCCCTGAATTATGTAATCCAATAATCCGATTTTGAACCCGTCGCTGTTTTGTCAGCGCATGATAGAATTTTGTATTACGATCACCTAATGTGTGCCACATATTCCGACTTTTCTGTTGCCAGTATGTTTCCTCATCCTTGTAAGCTTCTTTTAACTTCCGAGTGATATCAAGAACCTCCTCCTGAGACCTACTCGCATCATTCTGAACCGCCTCCAAGGCTTGTTGTAGCTCATGAATGTGATCCTTACCATAAGGTAAGTTATGTTTCCTCCACACAGAGATCTCATGTCTACATCCCCTGATCTTATCCACAAAACCCAGATTTCCTCCGGTTGATTTCCACCCTTTCGAGACAGACTCCATCAGCCCCTCTTTTCCAATCCATTGTTTATCAAACCGAAATGTGGAATGTTTTCGGACAACTTTATCCGCAATGGTTGCCACTAATGGCCTGTGATCTGATCCCACCATCCCTAAATATTCCACAAAGGAACATGAGAACATCGAATGCCATTCCTCATTCGCAATGGCTCTATCCAATCGACAATAAATAAGTTGCCCACCTCGCCTTCCCCGCCAGGAAAGAGTATTTCCAAGAGACGGAAAATCCATTAAACCACAGTTTTCTAACATATTATTAAAAGATATAAACGTAGATGCATGCCGCAATGGGCCCCCTTGTTTTTCATGATTTCCTGAGATCTCATTTAAATCCCCAATTACAAACCACGGTTCGGACCGAAGAATTCCAGTACGAGTGATACGCTCCCAAACCCTATCTCTTAGCTTTTGTACTGGATCACCATAGACAAACGATAGAAAGACTTTTTTCCCTTGATATTCCGCCTCAACATCAATTAGTCTATTATCAGCATAAATAATGTCAACATTAAAATAGTCATTGTAAAATAGTGCAAGTCCTCCACTTGCACCGCGAGGTTCCACTGTATATAATTTATTATACCCAAAATGTGCCTGAAATTGCTGCACAAATCCCAAAGTTTG
This sequence comes from Isatis tinctoria, assembly GCA_010577795.1. Classification (NCBI taxonomy): domain Eukaryota; kingdom Viridiplantae; phylum Streptophyta; class Magnoliopsida; order Brassicales; family Brassicaceae; genus Isatis; species Isatis tinctoria. The sequence continues at coordinate 14,998,126 of CM021247.1, read as the reverse complement.
TTTTGTTTCTGACAGAAATAAGAACTCTGGTTTATGTTTGTGCCAACATTCTCTGAGATAACTTATTGTCCATTTACTACCGAGACCCTGGCAATTCCAACTTAAAATCCTCATATTAATCCGTAGAAATAGAATGACAAATAGGATCATCCGAATATAACCATATTCGGATTCCCGGGAACATGAGTCCACGGAGGCCAATGCTGTGAAGAACCATATATAACTGCAAATCCTTAAAGAAATCTTTACCAAACCACAAAGCTCCAATTATCTCTGCCCTAAAATAGTGGGCCCATTTTTTCTTGTGTTCCTTGTGCCCAACCAGAAATCCAAAAATTCCAATTAGAAAAACTAAAACTTCGTGAGCATATTTCCTTGTATGCGAAACCATGAGTAGCAAAATAACTCCGTTAGTGCTCCTATCGAGAACAATAAAAATTATAGTAATTGTAATGTTTCCACCGGTAAAAAAGGAGATGACGACAAAGCCATATAAACATTCTATTCTAATCAACAAAGTCAAACTCTGTGACAAAGACAGATGTCGTGAAGAGGCTACGGAACCGAAATCGCTTAAGTTCATTATCTTGACCCAATTACTTTTAGCTCCCAAATATATTGAGTTGGGTAGCGCATCGTCATAGAGATACCAAAAACAAACCCGCATTCCCAATCCGTCTAATGCCGTAAGAACCCAGTCAAAAATTCCAATAATACTCGCCGGAGAATAAAACGTGCCTGATCTTTCCACTTCTCCAAGATGAGGAAACCTTAACCCAGAAAGACAAGTCTTGTTGCCTTCCAGAAACCGCCAGCTTTTAATTTTTTGAACAGCATCAAATATCTTCTCATAAAGGTTCAGACGAAAGAGGATACATTCTGACATCTCTTGGTGAGCCTGGAGATTGTCTTCTTGGTTTTCCCTGCAAAAATCCCTTTTAAAACCATATATATGCCACACGTTAAAGGAGAAAAAAAACTCCTCAAAACCATCATTGCAAAACCTTAACAAACCACAGACCACACAAGGACGCCAAAATAAAACAGCCGAGAAGAATCAAAGCTCCGTACACTATATAAAAAGTAACCCGAACCAGAGAAATACAGAAATCTCAAATTTAGTGCTTGAACATCCATTCCTGTAAATCCCGGAGAATAAAGATCCCGAGATCTTAGCCCACATTGCGTAAAATTAAAGGTTGAAACCCCATCCCCTGCTCGCTTAACTTTCCGTATGGGGAGGACCGAACCCATTGAAATTGGAAAGACCAATACTTCATTACTATATTGTGCAACCGGGATACAAAGCAACAGAAGCTTAAGTAGTACATATATATTTTGGAGTAAACCATAAGACCCTTCCACCGTTGCAACCGTAAATACCAGACGAATAGTTACCCTCCCCGAGAACAGAGTAGGCCTTGTCCCAAATACCAACAATAAATATGTATCTACTTTAACAAGTATAGCCGCAAAGAACAGACACATCAATAAGACCATAATTATTTTCTCATTCAATAACAGGTAGCCCTTATTTGGAACGAAAAGAATCAGGATCACATATGGACAATGCCCCATAAGCAAAGAACCAGAAGAACAAAAGACCAAAGCAATGTCTGGGAATTCCGAAAAGTAGATCGAAAATGTATCCCCACAGGCGAAAGAAGAAAAGTATGCCTTCAGCATCAGAGTAAAGTCATATATTCCATAGGTCCGTATCTTAGTTAACAAGCACCGCCAAACCCGAAGAAATAACTTCTTATTATATAATTTCTGAACCGAGATACACTTCATCTGAATTGGAAAACATTCAGTCTTATTGCGTAACGAAATACCTAGAATTCGCTCCCTAAAACCAATAGAAAACCAGAGAGCTCGTACCCAAACAAAAACGAGAAAGAGCGATAGAGAGGTAACAGGAGTGAAAACCCGTATCAGCTCATCCTTCCCCGAAGACCAATCACAAAATTGAATCTCCCATTTCCAAAATCCAATCCCCGAAGACCACCACCGCATGAACCCAATTTCCATATTTCCTTGATTTGACCTTGATTGCTCAATCTGGGCTGTGATATCTTCGATCTTCCCGTAATCCCGAATCAATCCCAAACCCTCGCATCCCTTGATACCCGCAAACCCTTTTTGCATATGTGAATGAAACTCGTGAACCATGGAGAAGAAGATCCAAACCATAGCCCCAGTGACCAAACATCCTTGAACCCTAAATCGCCAAATCCATCGCCGCAGAGAGAGAGAAATAGTTTATTTTCAATGCTCATCTTTTATTATTTATTTCGGAAAAAGGGAGGAAAAAAAAAAAAAACTGAAACGGTGCAAGTTTTAATCTTTAAAACCCCACCACCAAAGCATTTTCCTCTCTCTCTTTCCTCATCTACAGACTCTCTACGAACCCATAAAGCACAGTAATAAATGTCTCTATCTCCCCATGTGATCTTCATTTGACTTTTCTTCTCCTCCTCCTTCTTCTGTTGGCTTCGAGTCTTCGACAAATCATACTTCCTTATCTGTTTTCCTAAAACTATCTGGAAACAAGAGAAAGAGAGAGAGAGAGAGACCATTTTTGGTGTTCTTCTTTCTTTGCAACGCTTTCAGGCAACACTCTTTGTCTTTGCTTCTCTTCTTGTTTCTGTTTGTGCTGAATTGATTGGTTTTCTTGATCGTCATAAATTAATTAATCTTCGATGCTTTTTTTTTTCGTCCAGATCTTTGGTTTGATTGTCATCTGAGTTTAGAAATGAGACTATTACATAATTTGATGTCTTCTTGTCAAATCAAGTAAAAAGCTTTGTTCTTTTTGATTTTTCAGCTTTCAATTTCTTAAGTCAATGATCTCATCAATGGATCAAGACGAATCTTGTCTGCAGCTAATTAAGGCTTCTCTTTATTTTTACTCCATAAAGTTTAAAACTTTACGATCTATTGTACTTAATTGACCATGAAAAAATATCTTTTTTTATAGGGAGGATTAAAGAAAGTTTAATAATTTTGTAACCATTTTTTTTTTCAGGTTACAGAGTTGGATTGACTCTGGTCGTGTTTCTGGTGAGAGAGAGAGAGATGATGATGTTTAACGAGATGGGAATGTATGGAAACATGGACTTCTTCTCATCAGCATCTCTTGGAGAAATCGATGTGTGTCCATTGCCACAAGCTGAGCAAGATCAACCAGTGGTTGAAGACGATTACACCGACGATGAGATCGATGTAGATGAGCTTGAGAGGAGGTTGTGGAGAGACAAAATCCGTCTGAAACGTCTCAAGGAGCAGCAGACCAAGTGTAAAGAAGGAGTCGATGCTTCGAAGCAGAGACAGTCACAGGAGCAAGCTAGGAGGAAGAAAATGTCTAGAGCACAAGATGGGATCTTGAAATACATGTTGAAGATGATGGAAGTTTGTAAAGCTCAGGCTTTGTTTATGGTATCATCCCTGAGAAAGGGAAGCCAGTAACTGGTGCTTCGGATATTCTGAGGGAATGGTGGAAAGATAAGGTCAGGTTTGATCGTAATGGTCCAGCTGCGATTGCTAAGTACCAAGCGGAGAACAATATTGTTGGAGGGAGTAATGATTGTAATATTTTGGCTGGACCAACACCACATACACTTCAGGAGCTTCAGGACACAACTCTTGGATCGCTTTTGTCGGCGTTGATGCAACATTGTGATCCTCCGCAGAGACGGTTTCCTTTGGAGAAAGGTGTTTCACCACCTTGGTGGCCTAATGGGAAAGAAGAGTGGTGGCCTCAGCTTGGTTTGCCTAATGATCAAGGTCCTCCTCCTTATAAGAAGCCTCATGATTTGAAGAAAGCGTGGAAAGTTGGTGTTTTGACTGCTGTTATCAAGCATATGTCGCCTGATATCGCCAAGATTCGTAAGCTTGTGAGGCAGTCGAAGTGCTTGCAGGATAAGATGACGGCGAAAGAGAGTGCTACTTGGCTTGCTATTATCAACCAAGAAGAGGTTGTGGCTCGGGAGCTTTATCCAGAGTCGTGTCCTCTTCTTTCTTCTTCATCCGTGGGAAGTGGATCTCTTCTCATCAATGATTGTAGTGAGTATGATGTTGAAGGTTTTGAGAAGGAACAACAACAACCGAGTTTCGATGTGGAAGAGCGAAAGCCAGAGATAGTGATGAGTATGAACCATCCAACAAGCTTTGGGATTGGTGAAATGCAGCAACAGTTTCCTGTGAAGGAAGAAGTCGTGGCCATCACGAGTAACTTCGAATTTGCAAGGAAGAGGAAGCCGAGCAATGATCTGAATGTTATGATAATGGACAGACCAGGTTTCACTTGTGAGAATGGTCAGTGTCCTCACAGCAAAACCAATCTTGGTTTCCAGGACAGGAACTCAAGGGACAATCACCAAATGGTTTGTCCATACCGAGACAATCGCAGCTTAACGTATGGAGCAGCATCAAAGTTTCATATGAGTGAAGTGAAACCAGTAGTTGTATCACAACAGTCACAACCCTTTCCTCAGTCAATACAACAGGTCGACCTAACAGGCTATGGAGTTCCTGAAAACGGGCAGAAGATGATCACCGAGCTAATGGCCATGTACGACAGAAATGTTCAGAGCAACCAAGCTCCAACTCAAAGCATGACTATTGATGCAGCAGCAGCTCAGAATCATCAAGAACAGCAGCTTAGTTTCAACCGCAGTCAGATGTTTATGCAACAAGGGAACAATGGGATTAAGCTTGATAACAATAGGTTTCAGATGGTGTTTGATTCTACACCGTTTGATATGGCATCATTCGATTACAGAGATGATTGGCAAGCTGGAGTGATGGAAGGGATGGGGAAGCAGCAGCAGCAGCAAGATGTATCATCAATGTGGTTCTGAACATAAAATCTCTTCTCTGTAGCATTCTTTCTTAATTACTGTGATGAAATTAAACTCTCTGTTACTTAACTTGGGAGTTGTATTCTATTGGCACCAACACTCATCTATATTGTTCATGATGATGAAGAAGCCATCTATTTTTTTGTGTGAAGTCATTAACTCATCTCTTGTTTAATAATTTTGATTTTTCCATATCATCTTTGTCAAATGCTATTTGAGAACAATGATAATGTAATAAAATTTAATGTTTGTTTGAGTTGTATGTTGTTTTAACATTGGCTCAAAGTTCATGAATATGTGCACACAAAAAAAAGAAATTTCATGAATATTATTATTTTTTTTTGTCAGAGCAATATAACTATCAGGAGTCAAAACAAAAACTATCTGACTTTTTGAAAAAACAAATTGGTTTTATGATCATTTTTAATAGATAAATTAACACCTATGAGTAAACATCATCAGATATATTAATTTATGCATGAGTATGAGTAACCAAACTGAACATACATTTCTGTCATTTCTGTTGGTTGTTCTCCACTAGTAAAGTCAATTCAACAATCATATTTTTTAAGAGAAACACACATGGCTTAGCCATATTGTTAGGGGCCATAAAAAGCATATTCTATAATATAAATTATCTTTTTCTTTGCTGTAGAAACTATATTCTCTTATAATTTGTTTAGTCAAACATCCATTAAATATTAACAAACAGGTGGTGTAACGTTTTCTAACAAGCAACAATTGTCGGCTACTGTGGCTTCTTCTTCTCCACAGGCAAATTCTAATCTAATTTTATCCACATTGTAAATCCCAAATAGAATATTTATATAATAATAAGGTGACATTGCAAAAATGGTGAGATTGCTTTTGGGAGGAAGAGAAGACAAACGCCGTTGTCTGCTTTAGTTGTGGACAGGCCCATGTGATGTGCTTTCTGAGACCCCACCACTCTTTTAGTCTCTTCATCGCCAAATCTGACTACATTCATCCACTCGTTTTGTTTCTTTATTTTTTGTTTTGTTTTTGTTTTTAACGTCAAAGATAGAGTGGAGAAACATAATATAATGATGAGAACTGACCGGTTCGATCATCGAAACCAAATGTCAATATCAAAATACATTTCTAAAACATGGTTTTTGCGTTTAGACCGCTCTTTTTGTTTTAGTTATAACTGTTATAAATCATTAAGGATGGACTCCATAACTGGTCCAATATGACTAAGACCAACCTGTATATTACGTCCAGTACAACCGGCCCATACTTAGTATTTTACTTTTCTTTGTTGTTCTAGGATTTTCCTTATTACTTAGTCATGTAATTCTCTATATATATATTTACTCTTATTCATTTATTAATGAGATAGAAACATTCAGTTCATAACACGTTATCAGCACGATTCTCTAATACCTTGATTTAACAAACCCTAGCCGCCAACTCCAATCAAATCCGGCCGTCTCCATTCTCTAACGCGATCCGATCCAAGAGCTCGAGTGTTGGTTGTTGCTTGCAACCAGATCTGATCCAGTACGTGTTCGTTGCAGCTCGTGGTCAGCTTGTTTTCTGTGGTCTTATAGCTCCCGGTTCAGTCCATTCAACCCATTCGGTGTTTAAGGTAAAAATCGAATCCCTAAATCATATATCGAATCTGACCTAAATTGAATTAGAACCCTAAAATCCGATCTCTGTATATTTGAATCAGAACCCTAAAATCCGATCTATGTATATCTGAATTAGAACCCTAAAATCCGATCTCTGTATATCTAATTGTTTTTGAGGTTTATGATTGTATGATTGTGTTAATTGATTGAATGCATGAAACCCTAGAATCGAATACCCTAAATAGGAGAAACCTTAAAATCGTGAAACCCTAATTGTCTCATTTCATGAATTGATTGCTTTTGAATTTAAAGATTGAATTGATTGATTGAATTACATGTTAGAATTGTTAAGTTGTTAAATCCGAATGCATGATCAATTATTTAAATCGCATGCTTGTCTTGGTTTATTTGCATCCGTGTAAATTTGTGATTGTATTTGCATCAGATGTCGAAATCGACAATCTCGAATATGTTGCACTCAATGTCTCGGGTGATAATTACCTACAGTGGGCCATGGATACTAAGATTATCCTAAAGTGAAGAAGGCTAGGTGAATATATTGTTGATGGTAATGAAACCAATGAAAGAGAGAAGTATAAGGCGATTTTAATCATATGCCATCACTGAAGGGATTTGTTCAGGTTTTAATCCGATTAAAACAGCCCTAACAACATCCTAAGCCACGGATCGTGTTCAATTGAATCTATGTTAGATCTCGAACATACCTGGAGATTTGCAGCGGAAGAAGATCAGGTAATCGAGATCAGGAAGCGCCTCAAGTGCTGCGCCTCTATAGAAGTCCACACGCACACAAACTGGACGACGGGATGCTAGTGCCTTCGCGAACGATTCGCGTTTAAGTTTTCTTCGTTTTTCTGGATTTTCTGTGGCAGCCAAAGGCTTCTCTCTTCTCAAGGTCGAGCCCTCATATCATATATATAGGGGAGGTGAAGAGACCTAGTTGACCACAGAGACCAAACCGAGTTGATTTCAATTAAATCAAAAACCGGTTTCTGATCCCGAGTGGTGTCGATCGACACCCACCATTGATGTCGGTCGACACCCTCACAGAAAGTCATGGATCAAGAAGACGATCCCGATTGGTGTCGATCGATACCCACCATTGGTGTCGATCGACACCCTCATAGAAAATCGATATCGACGTATATCTTATATACGTTGATCATAATCATTACTCTAATGATCAAAACCCAATTTATATTATCCAGTTTGCTTAGGTGTGTGACCCTATAGGATCATATAATAATGGTAATGAGTTCATAACTCATAAGTTATAAGCGGCTTCTAGCAAAACATTATAACCGTCCAATATCATATGATTGTCTTATCTCGACATCACGACTCTACTAGAGTAAATACAAGTCTGATTTCAGGACATTCCCTTCAATCTCCCACTTGTACTGGAATCAACTATTCCCATAATCCCTTTGTCTCTATATCTCGGTCTGGCATAAGGCAAGAACTCGTGTCATCCTTAATCAACCAAACCATGTTTATCGAACTCCGATTTATACTGATAAAAGACAAACGATTGACATTCAATCCGTCTGAGCGCGGCCACACATTTCCAGTATCAAATCTTCGATAGGCCCTGAGATATTTATCTCCCGTTATATGGGAGGGACAAATTCCATCTTGTTCCATCCCTGATCCTTATATACTTCATAATATGCCCAATCAATGCCTTTATAGCCACCAGTTACGGCTGACGTTTGACAGAGTCAAAGCATACCAATTCATATGTAAGAAAACATGATGAACTCAGGTCAAAGGACTATACTCTATAGTCGTAATGAGAAACTCTTATGACACTCATATAACAATCACTACAGGAAAACGTGAGCATTGTGACTAATTTTGGAGTCACAATAATGTAAATTTGGTCACAATATAAAATTTGTGACAAATGTGTGACTAACTCTACGATGTCACAATATGAACGTCACAAACGCAGTTTGGTATCAAATTCGTCACGACTGTACTGACGTTTTTTATAGTTATAAAAACGTCACAAGTGTGACCAAACATAAGTCTCACTTTCGTCACTAGTTGTGACTAAATCAGTCACACATACGTAAAAATTAGTCATTATTTCGATTGGAATAATATTTCTAATATAATAAAATTAAAATAATAAATTAAGAAAAAATATTTGACAACATAATAAAATTTAAATTAAAACATAAATAATTCAAAGCTGAGATTTTTTTGACAATAATTTATTAAAAGCCCAATAGGCTACGTGTTTGGTACATAACATATTAGTCCAATATAAGACCAACATCATTTACATCGAACACGCCACAAACTTATGACCTAACGAAAGATAAGATGAACATGCAGCCGCCGGAAAGAGCATAGAAACGTCCCTATTCTCATCGCAACTTCCACAGAAAGTTAAGACTGGTTGACTGGAACTTCCATGGCCTTAAAAAAATGTTGAGTTTCACTAGAGCATTGCAAAGAATAATACGGAGCTTGAAATTTTCTTGTAATTGTCTTATATCTACAATCTGCAAGGAGGAATCAGCCAGCATGACTTAGAATGAGATAAGATTCTGTAAATTTTTATTGTAAATCAAAAAAATGGTTGCAGAGTTTTCACCTTAGATACAAAACGCAAGTGCTTTGACCAAGCAACTAGTCACATTCCTGATATGTTTAAGAAGCGGTTTTCCTTTCTGCAAACAATATTATTCAGAAAAAACTATAACTCAGATGACTTCCAAAGAACATGGAAACTGAATCACGGAGGTTTTAGTCTCTTCACCTGTTTATTGCTAACGAGAATTGCGTTACGAGATTGAGTTATGGTCGACATAAAGAGCCAGTAGCTACAGGAGTAGAAGAAGAAGACGAAGCCACATTGCTTTGAAGCGTTTGGCTACGATAAAAGCAAGATACACACTATCAATACATGGAAAATTAAGCACAAAAAGAAAGAAAGCAATTATTACGCCATGATAGAAAGAGAGAGAATCCCCAGGGAGAGAGAGGGAGAATACCAAATCTGTAGAGGTAAGAGGGTGAGGAAATGGGTAGAACCGTAGAAGTAATTTTTATTAAAAAGAATATAGGGTTTTCACAGAGAAAGTGGATGCGTGGAGATTAAAAAAAAAATAAGAAACGAAAGAAATTAGGGTTATCAGTTTAGTTAATATTAAGATTCTAACTGCCACAGTCTATTTTTTACCAAATAACAAATATTTTATAGGAATTTTTTTTTTATTTTTTAAGAATTGTGAAATCATTTGTGGCTAATCATAAATTTATCAATATATTTTTATTTTTAGTTTGATAAAAATAAATAAATGAAATTTACTTATTTATATACTATTTTCTGATGATAGTATAAATATTTATTCCACTAAATGTATAATTAATTTATCATTGGGAATTTTTATAAATAAATAAATACGGTAATAAACAAAAAATTTATGCATAATTTTTCCAAAATAGCATATTATATTATTCATATAAATATGAATAATATTAAATGAGTCTATCATGTTATATTTTAGTTTTTACAGTTTTTGAATTTTTTTAAGTATATAATTTTATCTTTGAATATAAATAATAATTTAATTATTGATCAGGGTTATCAATTTAAAATTTTAAAATGTAAAGAAAAAATATACTTTTTATTCTATTTTGGTTTGTGACTAATTTTGATCACTTTTACGTAAACAACTATAACTGAATAAAAATTTAATAAATTAGGAGAAAATTGCAGCACATTTACTACATTTTTAAGTTAGAATTTCCAACAGATATTTTTTTTCATTGGTTCGTACCAAATAGTCACTTATATTTAGTTTCTTTATCGTTACAAATTGAAACTCACTATTTAGTCACAACTTCGTTACAATTGTAACGATAAATATAGTCACAGTTTTGTCACAGCTATTACGTCATATATTTTTGTCACATATATGTCATTAAATGTGACAAAAATTTGTTACGGCATAACCCGTCATAATATTTGTGACAAACCAGCTACTAATTTGTGACAAAAAAATTTAGTCACATAATCGTCTCTCATATGTCACAGATTTGTGACAGAAAAATTTAGTATCGAAATTTCGTAACAATATACTTATTTTCCTGTAGTGAATCTTGTAGAGTTCTCATTAGCGGGTCATGTCCGATCATGTGTTCTCTAACACATATCTATGTGATTGACTTTAATACTCCTATTAATGACTCCATGAAACTTAGTCATCAGTCACCTCACATACTAGTCTCGCGCGGTTATCGATGTCCAACTTTGATAACCTCGACTATGGACACAAATAATTTATGTCATCTATCACTTATAGAGTCTCATGATCAAATCACGTATTTGATGATCTATAAGAATGCCATAAATTACTTTTGGACAATTATTTAATAACACCATTAAATAATACTGAAACAATTTCATTAAATAAAACATAACCAAATGTATGTTTACATGAACATCAAAACATAAATGTGATAACTCCCACTAAAAACAATATTACTGCTTAAGGAATCTAATGCCTATAGCAGCAGCATGACTCTCATGCTTCGGTCGTGGGAGTGGCTTGGTCAACGGATCAGCGACGTTCTCGTCTGTCGGAACTCTGCTGATCTTGACGTCACCTCTCTCAATGATATCACGAATCAGATGATATCTTCTCTCAATGTGTTTGGATTTCTGGTGTGATCTGGGTTCCTTAGCCTGAGCTATGGCTCCATTGTTGTCACAAAACAATGCCACAGGCTCAGAAATGCTAGGAATCACACCAAGCTCAGTAATGAACTTCCTAATCCAAACAGCCTCCTTCGCCGCTTCAGAAGCAGCGATGTATTCAGCCTCGGTCGTTGAGTCCGCCACGGTGCTCTGCTTGGAACTCTTCCAACTAACTGCACCTCCATTCAGACAGAAGACGTAACCAGACTGAGATCGGAAATCGTCTCTATCTGTCTGAAAGCTGGCGTCCGTATAACCACTCACTACAAGCTCATCACTTCCTCCGTACACTAAGAACTTATCCTTGGTATTTCTTAAATACTTCAGGATTGTCTTGACGGCAGTCCAGTGACTCTCACCGGGATCTGATTGGTATCGACTCGTCATGCTTAAAGCACAAGCAACATCTGGACGAGTACAAAGCATGGCATACATAATAGATCCTACTGCAGAAGCAAAAGGAATCCTACTCATGCGCTCTCGCTCAGCAGGTGTCGAAGGACACTGCTTCTTGCTGAGAGTAATACCATGAGACATCGGAAGCAAGCCCTTCTTGGAATCATGCATGTTGAACCTGTGTAGAACCTTATCGATATAAGTGTCCTGGCACAGTCCAATCAGCCTCTTTGATCTATCTCTATAGATCCTTATTCCAAGAATATAGGCGGCTTCACCCATGTCTTTCATCGAGAAACAACTTCCGAGCCAGTCCTTTACTGACTGAAGTAACGGAATATCATCTCCTATGAGAAGTATGTCATCTACATACAGTACGAGAAATGCAACTGCGCTCCCACTAGTCTTCTTGTAAACGCAAGGTTCCTCTTCGTTTCTGATGAAGTTAAACTTTTTAACTGCTTCATCAAAACGTAGGTTCCAACTCCGAGATGCTTGCTTCAATCCATAAATGGATTTATGAAGCTTGCATACTTTCCCAGCAGCATCAGGATCAATGAAACCCGGAGGTTGTGTCATGTACACATCCTCCTCCAGAATCCTGTTAAGGAAAGCTGTTTTCACATCCATTTGCCAAATCTCATAATCATAATGAGCGGCTGTTGCTAGGAGAATCCGAATAGATTTAAGCATAGCGACTGGGGAATAAGTTTCATCATAGTCAACACCTTGAACTTGTTTGAAACCTTTTGCCACCAACCTAGCTTTGTAAATCTGAACGTTTCCATCCACATCGATCTTCTTCTTGAAGACCCATTTACACTCAATGGCTTTTACACCATCAGGTAAATCACCCAAAGTCCATACTTGGTTTTGTGACATGGAACCGATTTCGGATTCAGCGGCCTTAAACCACTTTTCGGAGTCAGGGCCCATCATTGCTTCTTCGAAAGTCGCAGTTCGTCACTGTCAATAATCAAGAGATCATGACAATTAGTCACAAGAAATCCATATCTCTCGGGCTCGTGACGAGTCCTTTCGGATCTGCGAACTTCTGGCATCACAGGTTCGGACTCTACAACTCTTTGTAGATCCAGCCGCTGCTCTTCCTCAACAGGTTGAGCAGGCTCCTGTGATTCTCGAACTTCTTCGAGTTGTACTTTACTCCACTGTTCTTCTTGGAAAGAAATCTCTCTCAAGAAAAACACAGTTCTTAGCAACAAACACTTTGTTCTCAGAACGGTTGTAAAAGTAGTAAGCCTTGGTTTCCTTAGGATAACCAACGAAGTAGCATTTATCAGATTTGGGTGCAAGTTTATCAGATATCAACCGCTTGACATAAGCTTCACAACCCCAAATTTTAAGAAAAGACAAACTTGGAACTTTTCCAGTCCACATCTCATATGGCGTCTTCTCGACTGATTTTGATGGAACTCTGTTTAGCGTAAACGCAGACGTTTCTAGAGCGTATCCCCAAAAGGATAATGGAAGATCTACTTGACTCATCATCGATCGAACCATATCTAATAAAGTCCGATTCCTCCTCTCAGACACACCGTTCCACTGAGGTGTTCCAGGAGGAGTGAGTGTGAAACAATTCCACAGTTACTCAGATGATCACTGAACTCTTGGCTCAAGTACTCACCTCCACGATCTGATCGAAGAGCTTTGATACTTTTGCCAAGTTGGTTCTGTACTTCATTTTGGAATTCCTTGAACTTTTCTAAGGATTCCGATTTATGTCTCATTAAATAGACATAACCAAATCTACTGAAGTCATCAGTAAACGTGATGAAGTACTGAAAGTTTCCTCTAGCACTAACACTCATTGGACCACATACATCAGTATGTATTAGTTCCAATAGGTCACCTGGCCCTTTCATTAAACTTGTTGAAAGGAGCCTTTGTCATTTTGCCCAATAAGCAGGATTCACACTTCTCAAATGATTCAAAATCAAATGAGTCCAAAAGTCCATCTTTATGAAGCTTTTGAATCCTTTTCTCATTGATGTGGCCCAAACGACAATGCCAGAGAAACGTAGGGTTCGAGTCATTGGTTCTTAACCGTTTGGTATTTATGTTATAGACAGGCAAAGATTGGTTAAGAATATAAAGTCCATTCTCTAATGGAGCGCTACCATAAAACATTTCATTACGATTAAAAGAACAACACTTGTTTTTAATCGAAAAATGAAAATCTTCTAAATCCAAAACAGAAATAGAAATGATGTTTCTGCTTATAGCAGGTACATAGTAGCAATTATTCAATTCTAAAACCAAGCCTGACGGCAAAGACAAATGATAAGTTCCTACGGCCAATGCAGCAACTCTTGCTCCATTCCCAACGCGCAGGTCCACTTGTCCCTTCTCCAGCGTTCTACTGTTGCTTAGACCCTGCATATTTGTACAAATATGAGCGCCACAGCCGGTATCTAATACCCAAGACTTAGAACCTGAAGTAGTAACATTTACTTCTATAACATATATACCTGAAGAAATCGTCTCATACGTCTTTTTCGAGTTCTTTAGATCTCCCAGATACTCTTTGCAATTTCTCTTCCAATGCCCAGACTTATTGCAGTAATGGCATTTATCAGCATCAGTAGGGCCGCGTTTGGGTTTGGAAGAAGTCTCAGGCTTATCCTGATTCTCAATCGGGAATGCCTTAGCTTTTCCTTTACCCTTAGCATGTTTCTTAAACTTTTTACCCCCTTGAACCATAAGTACATTAGGGGTGCCCTTCTTGATGTTTGGCTCAGCTGTCTTGAGCATGCCATGCAGTTCCGTCAAAGTCTTTGTCATGTTGTTCATGTTATAGTTCATGATAAACTGATCAAAGCTTGACGGTAACGACTGCAGAATGATGTCCGTAGCCAACTCTTGGCTAAGGGGACAATCCAGTTTTGCCAAGTTATCAATATAACCCATCATCTTAATGACATGTGGGCTAACTGGACCATCCTTTGGTAGCTTGCACTCAATGAGAGACTTAACCGTTTGGTATCTCTCAGTTCGTCCTTGCTCCTGAAACATCCCTTTCAGGCTAGTGATCATCTCAACAGGTGACGCCACGTTCTCGTATTGCTTCTGCAAGTCCGAGTTCATGGTAGCCAGCATGAGACAACTCACATCGACCTCATCATTGGAATGCTTCTCCCAAGCATTCCTTTCAGCGTGTCCGGCATTGGATTTCGGTTTCTCAAGGAGAGCCTTCTCAAGGACATATTCCTTTTTCTCCTGCTTGAGAACAATTCTCAAGTTCCGATACCATTCAAGGAAGTTCGATCCATTAAGCTTGTCCTTCTCAAGGACGGATCGAAGCGAGAATGTGTTTCTGTGAGGGGAACTAGCCATAGCTGAAAAACACAAAATTGAGAGTTTAGTTTCGATGTTCAAGAAATGAGAAATCTTAACAATTAAGAAACTCACATTATATTCAAAACAATTTTCCTCAATTGAATATAATGATCCAAGATCCATATTTCACAAAAATTTGAGTGAGCTTTGGCCCATCGCCCAAACTTTAGCTATTTAGGTAAGCAACACTTTGCTAATTATATCATATATAATTCTTGTCTCGGATTAATATCTTATATCAAATCCGATCCTATATCTCTGAGCCCAAAACTATTTTGATAGCCCAGTTAAGCAAACCAATCTTTTAAGTCCGTAGTAACGATTACAACCTGCCTCACTCATGTAATTGCGGACACCCTGCTTTGGCAGACCCATCACACAATGAAACGAGCCTTGACAGTTGACAAGATTGGGAAGATATTAAAAGCTTAATATTAGGTTGAGGAACAGAACATCAATCTAGTTTATATCACTTATATATTCCAGATTTTTAACTCGTTCTTTACTTGTAAAAATTCTTAAGTTAAACAAGCTAGGAACACAAGTTCTGAACTGGTGTCGATCGACACTACCTTAGTGTCGGTCGTCACCGAATGGTGTCGATCGACACTACATTAGTGTCGGTCGTCACCGCCAGATTGGTGTCGATCGACACTACATTAGTGTCGGTCGTCACCACCAGATTGGTGTCGATCGACACTACATTAGTGTCGGTCGTCACCACCAGATTGGTGTCGATCGACACTACATTAGTGTCGGTCGACACCGAAGAACCCAGAACGGCGTTCTTCGTCAAAACGATTTTTGAACAGGTGGATCTAACAAAATTCAACAGATTCAATAGAAACACTAGGCTCTGATACCACTGAAGGGATTTGTTCAGGTTTTAATCCGATTAAAACAGCCCTAACAACATCCTAAGCCACGGATCGTGTTCAATTGAATCTATGTTAGATCTCGAACATACCTGGAGATTTGCAGCGGAAGAAGATCAGGTAATCGAGATCAGGAAGCGCCTCAAGTGCTGCGCCTCTATAGAAGTCCACACGCACACAAACTGGACGACGGGATGCTAGTGCCTTCGCGAACGATTCGCGTTTGAGTTTTCTTCGTTTTTCTGGATTTTCTGTGGCAGCCAAAGGCTTCTCTCTTCTCAAGGTCGAGCCCTCATATCATATATATAGGGGAGGTGAAGAGACCTAGTTGACCACAGAGACCAAACCGAGTTGATTTCAATTAAATCAAAAACCGGTTTCTGATCCCGAGTGGTGTCAATCGACACCCACCATTGGTGTCGACACCCTCACAGAAAGTCATGGATCAAGAAGACGATCCCGATTGGTGTCGATCGATACCCACCATTGGTGTCGATCGACACCCTCATAGAAAATCGATATCGACGTATATCTTATATACGTTGATCATAATCATTACTCTAATGATCAAAACCCAATTTATATTATCCAGTTTGCTTAGGTGTGTGACCCTATAGGATCATATGATAATGGTAATGAGTTCATAACTCATAAGTTATAAGCGGCTTCTAGCAAAACATTATAACCGTCCAATATCATATGATTGTCTTATCTCGACATCACGACTCTACTAGAGTAAATACAAGTCTGATTTCAGGACATTCCCTTCAATCACCTCGCTGAGAGTCTCAAGAATCAGTACCTCACTATTGAGAATCCGCTGGACCTTTGGACAGCGTTGAAATCCATATATGATCACCAGAAAACGGTGCTATTACCCAAAGCCCGATTTGACTAGAAGAATATGAGGATCCAGGATTTTAAAACCATGGATGAATATACCTCGTCATTGTTCAAGATCGTTTTGATCTTGAAACTATGTGGTGAGGAGATGACTGAAAACGACTTGCTAGAGAAAACATTCTCGACCTTTCACACTAATAACATTGTGCTTCAGCAACAATATCGTGAGAAAGGATTTATGACATATGCAAGTCTAATCTCTTGTTTGCTACTTGCTGAGCAAAACAATGAGTTATTGCTAATGAATAGTGCAATAAGACCTCATGGTTCTACCCCAATACCAGAAGCCAATAAGGTTGAAGAGGCCAAGAAAGAGCCTAAAGAGACTAAAGAGTCTAGCTACGTCCAAAGAGATAATTATCACGGCCGTGGTCGTGGTAGAGGGAATGGACGTGGAGGCGGTCATGGCAATGGCCGAGGATACTTCTATGGTGGTCACAGCCGTGAAAACCAATCCGACTTCAGTCGCGGTCGTGGTAGAAGCCGCTGTATATCCAAACTGCAACACTCGACCAAATCTTCTTCTTGCCACCGATGCGGTATGGGGAACCACTGGGCAAAGACGTGCAGGACTCCTAAGTACCATGTTGATCTTTATCAAGAGAGTTTGAAAAAGGATCCCGAAGCTCATTTGGTTCATCACGATGGTGAAGGGGACTTCGACCATGAGAATGATGACCAAATGGATTATGAGACTTCGGGTTGTCTAAAAGAAGACTAATTGATTTCGGCATTTAGTGTTTTGTTTTTGATTTGGTTTTCTTTGTTTTGTGTCTTTATGATTTCTGTTGTTCTATGAATTTGGTTTTGATTTATGATTTATTACATTAAGTTTTATGCATTATGATTCAATACAACAAATGTCTAAGACATAGTCCTTATCTATTGAAGTTATGAAAGAGGACAAGAACATACTTGTGGTGGATAGTGGATCAAGCCACACGATATTGAAAGATAAGAGATATTTTGTGAATCTAACTTTGAAAAACGCCAACATTAGCACATTTACGACCATTACTCATGAGGTCGCAGCTTCCAGTCTTAGCTTGGGGACATGCAGTGTTACATGCAGCAGAGCATATACGCATCAGGCCATCTAGTGAGCATTGATATTCCCCATCCCAATTGCTAACGGATCAAGAGCCAGACATCTCCCATCTAAAGACATTTGGGTGTGCCGTTTATGTACCCATAGCACCACCACCGAGAACAAAGATGGGACCTCAAAGGAGGATGGGAATATATGTTGGATTTGATTCTCCCACTATTATTAAGTATCTCGAGCAGACCACAGGTGATCTATTTAAGGCCAGATACACGGATTGTCAGTTTGATGAATCCGTTTTACTTACCTTAGGTGGAGAGAATAACAAGCTGGTTAAAGAGATATCATGGAATCAAACATCCTTAACATGGCAAGATCCTCGGACTCTAGAATGTGAATCAGAGGTCCAAAAGATTATACATTTACAAAAGCTAGCTAACCAATTGCCAGATTCCTTTGCTGACCCGAATAAAGTAACGCACCAGTACGAATTGATGTCCAAAAGGGACACACTCAAGTTGCTACAGAGTCTATAGGACGTAAGAAACGTGGTAGACCAGTAGGTTCCAAAGATAAGAACCCTCAGAAATCAAAGAAAGGTGCAATTGAAACCGAGGCTAAGGAAACCATAGACATGGCCGCGGCTAATGACCCTAAGGAACCGGTTAATGAGGATTGGGACGCCATATCTCAAGGTCCTGAAGGTCTTGATAATAATGAGATCTCAATAATCTATATCATGTCTGGAACACAATGGAACCGAAAGGATGTCGACATAGATGATGCATTTGCTTACAAGGTAGCACTTGAGGTAACCGATTTACATGAGGATGAAGAACCCACGTCTTTACAGAGTGCACTCATAGATATGATTGGTTAAAATGGAAAGAAGCCATAAACGTGGAGTTGAATTCTTTAAGGAAAAATAATGTGTTTGGTCCGATCATAAAGAAACCATTCGATGTAAAACCAGTGGGATACAAATGGGTCTTTGTGAGGAAAAGAAATGAACTTGTTAAAGTCGTGAGATACAAGGCACGACTTGTTGCACAAGGATTCTCACAAAGACCGGGCATAGATTATGAGGAGAATTACTCCCTTGTGGTTGATGCTACGACATTTAGATTTTTGATAAGTCTGGCCATAAGAGAGAAACTGGATCTGCGGTTAATGGATGTTGTGACTGCTTATCTATATGGACCAATGGACAATGAGATTACCAGAGGGTATTGAGCTCAAAGACAAGAAAGGTTCTCGAGAACAACACTGCATAAGGCTGAACAAATCGCTTTATGGACTGAAACAAAGTGGTCGTATGTGGTACAACCGGTTGAGTGAATATTTAGTCAAAGAAGGCTATAAGAACGACCCAATCAGTCCGTGTATATTCATAAAGAACTTTGCAAACAAAGGATTTGTAATCATAGCAGTGTACGTGGATGATTTAAACATCCTTGGTACCTCAGGAGAAATCGCCCAAACAGTTGAATATCTAAAGAAAGAGTTTGAGATGAAAGACCTAGGTAAAACTAAGTTCTGTTTGGGATTGCAGCTTGAGTACGTGAATAATGGAATCCTTGTGCATCAAATGACATATACTGAAAAGGTACTCAAGAGATTCAATATGGACCAGGCCCACCCATTGACCAGTCCAATGGTGGTGAGAATCCTCGGATTGGACAGTGATCCGTTCGGTCCAAAGAAGGACGATGAAGAAGTTCTCGGTCCTGAAGTGACATACCTCAGTGCCATATGAGCTTTAATGTATTTGGCTAGCCACACTAGACCAGATATTTGCTTTGCCGTGAACCTCCTATCTAGATTTAGTTCATGTTCAACCCACATGCACTGGAACGGTATCAAACACATCCTTCGTTACCTACAAGGAACGAAGGATTTGGGTTTATTCTATACTAACCATAACAAAGAAGGTTTAGTTGGTTTTGCTGATGCAGATTATCTATCGGACCCGCACAATGCTAGGTCACAAACCGGTTATGTTTTCAAACATGGTGGTACAGCAATCTCTTGGCGATCCATGAAGAAAACAATTGCGGCCACGTCGTCCAATCATGCATAAATTCTAGCTATTCATGAAGCCAGCCGTGAGTGTGTATGGTTGATGTCCATGACTCAACACATAAGATCAGATTGTGGCATGGTCGATGACAAGGAATCGACCATCATGTACGAGGATAACGCAGTCTGCATTGCACAGCTTAAGGACGGCTACATCAAAGGCGACCGGACGAAGCACATTTTGCCAAAGTTCTTCTTCACGCATGAACTACAAAAGGACAGTCAAGTTCAAGTTCGACAAATCCGGTCAAGTGAAAATTCAGCCACCAAGTCTTTACCAACATCGACATTTAGAAAGCTTATACATCAGATTGGGATGCGAAGACTTAAAGATCTTCAGTGATGCTCAAATCAGGGGGAGTAATGCGTGTTGTACTCTTTTTCCTTCACCATGCTTTTGTCCCACTGGGTTTTCTTGGTAAGGTTTTAATGAGGCAACATCCCTAAGCGTATTATAGATATCCCTTAGCATCTGGCACGGTTATGTCATCCAAGGGGGAGTGTTATAAATCATTAAAGATGGGCTCCATAACCGGCCTAATATGACCAAGACCAACCGGCTCATTCCGTCCAGTACAAGCGGCCCATACTTAGTGTTTTCCTTTTTCCTGTTGTTCTAGGATTTTCTTATTACTTAGTCATGTAATTCCCTATATATGTACTCTTATTCATTCATTAATGAGATATAAACATTCAGTTTCATAACAATAACTTGATAAGCTAAAGTTCCATCATTTTGAATAACTCAATTGGTGTGAAGTTCTTAAAAGATAATTGGAACAAACTTTATGAAAATAAAAAACAAATATGTAGTAATCTTGGTATGTTGAAATTGTGTTGAATATCGTGGGTATGTTGAATATCCTGTGTTTAAAGAATTGGTTCTCCCTTTAATTCTTACAAACACTGTTTTCGGATAATAACAATTGGTGGCTCATACAGTATGAGTCATACTGTTCCAAACCTTTTAAATTAAAAGTTATTTTTCAAGAAGTTTTTGCAGTTGTAAGTGGTTGTGGACAGATTTTGTAAAAATAAAATATATTTTTTTTAAAAGAATAAAATTCAACCAAAATAACAATATATAATATATTTTAAAATAAAACTTGGATACAATAATTATAAAATACTATACAAGAACATGTGTGATATGTGGGTGAGAAGAAAATATTTAAAATATGATATGTACATTTAGATTTTATATTAAGATTTGTGTTACGTTATCTAAAATTTATGTTTTATAAATTGCAATTGAGAAATCCATAAAGATAACTAATTTTTGTATGAAAAATAGACTTGGATACAATTATAAAATAATATATAAAGACATGCATGATATGCATGTGAGAAAAACTATGTAAAAACTAAAATTACTAACCAACATAATTATGATATTTATGTTTATATTTTATATTAAGATTCACGTTAAGTTATTTAAAATTATGTTTATAAACCATAATTTCAAAAGTCATATAAATAATTACAAAAATCGAGATTGACATATACTACCTAAAATTTTTGAGAGTCAGCCCTTCTAAATGAAGAAGGCTATAATAAAAAAATTTAAAGATTATATTACGTAAAATAAATATAAATTATGAATAAAAATAAAATTTTAAATTATATAGCATGCTAAGAACCATTAGCGGTCCAATTAATATAGCTAATTTTGAATAAATACTAGGTTTTTCACCCACGCTATGCGTGGGGATTTTTTAATATTTTTTATAAATATATAAAAAAATATTTGTTGAAATATTAGTTTTATACTCATAATAGTATAATATAATATATTTAATCACTAAATTTACAGATTATGAATGAATCATCTATTTATTGATTTAGTTTAACATATTTGTCACTTGAATTATTTTTAATAAACAAATTATAGTTTATTTTTTGTATATTTAACAATACTCTAATTTATATTTATTAATTATATATTTTACATCATATATTTATTAATTATTTATTTAACATATTTGTCATATGAATTATTTTTAATAAAGAATTTTTATTTTTTCATATATTTGACAATATTCTAATTTATATTTATTAATTATATATTTCACATCATATAAACTATTTTTTATTTTCTAGTGGTTTAAAAAAAGAATTCTAATGTTTTTCTGTAACGTCAATATTTTTTGTGAATAATTCATTATCTTCTATTCTATGTTATTTATCTACGTATATATTCATTTTATAAATACTTGGATATTAGATTCGAGTTTGACCTTTCAATTCTATCCAAAAGTACACAAGTGTCATTTTTAAAATATTTCTTTTCTTATTTGAAGCTTTTTAAATTATATATTTGTTAAAAAAACTACCAAAAGAAATATAGTTTTATACTTACCTTAAAATCAATATAATTATCTCTATTTAACTGATTTTATAGCCTATTTTTTTCCAACAAAATATTCAAATATTTTAGCAAAACCGACATAATTGTTTTTGAATAACATAATATAATATAATATATATTTTTTAATAATTTCTCATGTTTAAAAAATTGGTATTTAAAATTTGCTATGGAATATTAACTTTATAGAAAATTTTCAATTTCCAAAATACATTTAATCATGTTGAGAAATTTAAATTTGAAAAGTTACTGAAGATTATTAGTAGATCATATAACGCTTAAACTAAATACAAACACTCTAAAATATGGTCTAATAATTTTTTATATCACATCATATTCTTTTCTCTTAAGCTCTAAAGGAATTCTTATTTGTTTTCAAAAATCCATAAAATCTCTTAATAAATATCATAAAATCAAAATATTATTTATTTGGTTGAGTGACTCTAAATCTAATTTAAAACTATCATTAGCTTACTTTGTTCAATTCATTAGATTCGTCATTACGTTTGTGAGTTTCATATTTAATTACAATACTGCATAAAATTTATTATATAAAATTATTAAATAATAATAGTAGTGTTTAAAAATATATATTTTTAACATAATCTCATATCCATTATATTCAAAAATTAAAAAGTTAAAATATATGAATCAGTTAAAGCTCTAAAAATATAAAATTTCATATTTTCGTGATATTTTTTTTTCATATCAAAATCCCATATCAATGGATGATTTTTTATTATCTTTCATGTTTATAATATTGTTTCAGGATTTAAAAAAAAACTTTTTTAATAACTAAAACAAAATATAAAAAATACAATTAACTGAAGATGATAATTTGGAATATTTGAGTAATTATTTAAAAGTTAATATAGACAATTTTAAAAATATATAATGACAATTTTATTAGTATGATATTTAATTGGGTAATTTAATCAACTTAAATAATTTTATTACCCAATTTAATTTAATTGGGTAATTTAATTAGGTAATTATATTAGTTATATAATGTCATTCTTATTAGTATAAAATTCAACTGAAACCATTATCTTAACTAATAAATAATCCTATACAAAAAACTATTATTTTTATATTTGATTTATATTTTTTTGTCACCAATACTTATTTTAAGTTATATATGGTGAATTATATAATTGATAATTATATTAAATTATGAAAATTTTGTAATATAACATTAAGTTAACTTTTAATTAATAAATATTTATAGATATGTTTCTTACTTTCTCTATTTGTTTTTAATATTCTTATATATAGTTTTTTATTAAATTCATTCTATTTTCTTGTGTCACCATTGTAGGTTATATATAGTTAATTATACAAATTCTATAATTATTTTAAATTTAAAAAGTTTCCTGATCTAATATTAAGTTGATTTATTTATTTATTTCCTTATCTTATATTTTCAATTAGAAAGTTTCTTAATCTAACATTAAGTTGGTTTTTTGTTTAATATAAATTTATAGATAATTTCCTTATCTGATGTATTTTCTATTAACAATACAACTAAAAAAATAGAAAATTTCTTAAACTTTAAATGTTAATGTGAAATGATACTATTGGTTGTTTTAAAATTTCAATCCTATGTGGACACTCTTAGAGCACTATAGCTTCAATTTTTATATATTAATAGATTTTCATGATATGGGCTAATAAATTATATATTTATTAATGGTTTTTAGCATGAAAATATTTGATCATTAGTGGTCCAATTAATTATTTATATATTGTTTAATTAACTGACTGATTGATATTATATTTTATAGTTGAATGGCCAAACAAAGTGCTATCGGCACACATAAGAGAATGGACCGCCTGATCTGTCTTCTCCATTAAAGGCCTTAAGGTTTTGAATGGAAGGCATATATTTAGTAAGAAATACAAAAATATATTTGATCTACTAATTATTTCATATTCATGAAATTATACAAAAATAGGATGATACCCAAGCAGTCTAAACATTATTTGTCTTTTTCTGTAAAAAGTGGATGAACCACCTATGATTCTACCACAAATCGAGTGTTTCATCCATTTTTTTATTAAACCTCTTAAAACTTTTAAAATATATATTTTTATTTTCCTTTCTTTTAAAATAAAAATAATTATCTTTTTTTTTGGATATATGTAAACACTATTATCTCTTTACATAAACATAATATTTAATTTATGTGTGTTTACACCATATTTTCTATGTATCTTCTCAAATTAATAATATATTTTTCTTTTAATGTATGGTACTTTCTATGTATAAAATAGAATATAACTATGTATATTTATATATTTTTAAAGATTTTTTTTTTAAGTCAGTATGATGAGCGCAACAAAGGATCATGGAATACGTGGACTCGACCAGGATTCGATGAGAACGCCTTATGTACCTTCCACAAGACGAAAGGCCACTCAACCGAAAACTGCAGGACTGTCGGAAGAAGGCTCGCGGCAAAGCTATTAGCAGGGGAGCTCGGAAACGGAATAACCCTCGAGAGTCTCAGAGCTATCGAAGAAGGCGTTGGCCCGACGAAGATACCCCCAAACGGGGAAGGAGACCGAACGGAGACGACTCCGCCGCCAACCGCAGGAGAATCCACATGATCATCGGAGGATCTCAGTATTGCCGAGACACAATGGCATCGATAAAGGCGTTCCTGAGAAGAGGAGACAAGGAGTCGAACCCGCGGGAGCCGATCACCGAAAACGACGATCGGATCGCCTTCCACGAAAAAGACGCTGAAGGCCTTGACTAACCTAACGACGACCCATTGGTGGTAGAACTAGACATCAACGACCATGACGTCTCCCGGGTCTTGATCGACACCGGAAGTTCGGTGGACGTCATTTTTCGGGAGACACTTCAAAGGATGAAGGTGGATCCGTCAATGATAAAGCCCAATCCGAGGTCACTCACCGGATTCTCTGGCGAAGTCACAATGACGGATGGAACAATCCAGCTCCCGGTTCGTGCCGGTGGAATCACGAAAATCGTTAACTTCGCGGTGGCAAACCACCCCGCAATTTATAACGTGATAATGGGAACTCCTTGGATCAACTCAATGCGAGCTATCCCATCAACTTACCATCTCTGCCTGAAGTTCCCGACACCAAACGGGATCAAGACCGTTTGGGGAAATCAGAAGGAGGCTCGGATCTGTTTTCTGGCGGAACACAAGCTCCGGAATCCGACCATCCCACAGAGAGAGAACCCGAAGAGGAAGATGAAGACGAAGTCCCTAAACTGGGAAAGAAAGTGAGCAGAACCGAAAAATTTGAAAAAACAGAGGTTCCGCCCACGGAGACTGAAATCGACCAAGAGAAGACGAAAACTACCGAAAAGACCGCAAAAATCGCCAAAGCCGCAACAGACAACTCCATTACCAAGACTTAACCGTCTTCTTACCAAAAAAAAAAAAAAAAAACGGAACTACGGGTGACTTGATCCCTTTTCGCGAAGGGTACGTAGGCAGCTCGCTTAAAAAACGAGTTCAGTTACCCCTCTCCTTAAAAAAGGGGGGGGGGAGTGGGTCCGTATATACATACTCCCAAATTTTCGCAAACAAATCAAGGAGACGGACATTGGGACTTAGCATCTCATAACACATCCAAAATTTGAAAAAGTTTCCGAAAAAAACCATTCCGACAGACATCGAGACTCAGCATCTCGAAACTTGATCCGGAAACCGAATGGATCCAGAAAAACCCGAGGAAAATGAACATGGAGACTTAGTATCTCATAGCACATCTTCAACTCGAACTCAAAATCAGATAAACATCGAGACTTAGCATCTCGTAACTTATCCATGACCACCAACCAATCAAGATACTTCTCCCAGATACTTAAGTCCTCTCCAACGAATCCGTCTGTTGCTGGCCACAACAAGACTATCTTTTTAAACCATGGTTCTTTCAACATCCCGCGGAGGATAAATCTAGCGCGCTATACAAATTTCCGGATTAACATCCGAAGGGCGTAACCTGTATCCCGCGATCCTGCAGGAAGCGCTCGAGACGATGTTCTGATTAGTTTACTTTCACTAGCACTTCGCATAGGTAAATAGTTCGAAGCACAAGGCACAAAGTAAACTCTTTAAACCCAGTAAAGCGCCTGACATGGAACACTGGTCAAAGACATCTCGAGAACGCAGTATCAAACCGGCTCTGATGCGAGATCTTAAAAGCGTTCAGTCGCAAGAGGGATCTGAACAAGCTTGACCCCATGCGACAACAAAAAACTGCATTAAACCCATGAAATATTCGCAGAGATGACCTGGTCCAAAGTTCGAGTGTCCGGGATAACACTCCGACGCAACGCCAATCAATTCCAAAACGGGCCAGCCGCCCGTCCTCCGTAGAGAGACGGACCAGCCGCCCTTCACTCTACAAAACGGGCCAGCCGCCCGTCCTCCGTAGAGAGACGTGCCAGCCGCCCTTCATTCCGCAAAATGGGCCAGCCGCCCGGACAACGGTCCAGCCGCCCTTCATTCCGCAAAATGGGCCAGTCGCCCGGACAACGGGCCAGCCGCCCGGACAACGGGCTAGCCGCTCGGACAACGGGCCAGCCGCCCGGACAACGGGCCAGCCGCCCTTCACTCTACAAAATGGGCCAGCCGCCCTCTCAGAAGAGATACATACCGGCCGCCCACCTTCTCCTTTATCAAGACTATAAAAGCAAAGCAAGCAAGGAAGTCCATAACAACTGAAGGCAAAAGCAGATAGATAATAAATCTCCATGAAAGGAGATATAAGTGACCAAGTTCAATTAACAAAGCAAATACAATAAAAAGGGTCAAAAGACCCAAACACAACCAAAGCAGAAAATGCAAGATACAAAGACCAAAGCCTAATCATACTCGACAAGAGGAGTAGGAGCAGCGTAATCCAAAGCCTCGGCCTCCGGAGACTGGCACGGAGAAACCGGAGAGCAAACCAAGTAGCTGTCAAGGACGGCAGAAGCTCGATCGTAGGAGCCAACCCAGCCTCCTCCTTCGAGCCGCTGCAACGAAGCCTCCAGCTTTCCTTCCTCCTCCTCGACCTTGGACTTCCCGGACTTAATGTCCCAGACTAGATCAAGGTTCGAGCTGACCTCAGTCAAGGCAGTCTCGCCATACTTCGCCTGGCGCATCGGTGCAAGGGCAGCTTTAGCACCCTCAATTCGGAGACGATACTTCTCTACCAACTCCCAGCGGCTTTGCTTAAGCGCCAGATCCATCTTCCGCTCAGCCTCCGCAAGCACCTTCTTGAGCTCTTTCTGAGATCTCCTCTCCACATTCCGAAGCTTGACTTCTAGGGCCTTGATCTTCTTGTCCTTCTTCCGGGACTCTTTCTCCGAAGCTTCCAAGGCAACCTGGGTTGCATGAGCTCGGGTGGCGACCTGAATCAAAGAAAAGCGAATATCAGCAAAGACCAAACTACGTAAAAAAAAATCCAAAGGAAGACAAAATTACCATCATATGGCCGGAGGACAGATCTCCGTAAGCCGCTGAACGATCAAATGGCACAGCCGAATCAGGAGCCAATGCTCCAAAGTAATCCACAACCTTCACGGACTCAGCTGGATCGCCTCCCGCCGCCTTGCGAGCATCGAAGAGAAGACCATGATCAGACGCCTCGGCCGTCCGAGCCACTTTGCCCTTCCTCGGACGGTCCGGGCTGTTGGAAGCTCCCTTCCCTTTATCCACAACGACGGGACAAGCCGAACCCTGAGGAGCAGCAATCTGTTCTTCGGGCACGCCATGGAAATCAAGCCCGGGCGGGAGAACAAACCCGGACGCCGGATCAAACTCAGCCGCCTCTCCGGACTGTCCAGCCTCGCCATACTTCTGCTGGCGGTACTTCCAAACACCCTCCATGCCGGGGTACGTCGCCATCGGATCAATAAAGTCGGGGCCTTTCGGAGGAGCGCGCCCTTCTAAAATATCTTTCGCGTCCAGGAAGCGGCGCCAGAGATCAGGACACTCCCAATCGATCTTCTTCTTGTTAACTTCTACAACGATATCCTCGAACTCAGAAACTCTAGGAGCAAAGGGATCTCGAACTAGAGAAAGAAGAAAAAGATGAAAAGTTGTGAGAAATGAAGTTATGAAGAATGAAGCAAAGGAGTAAGGAGTACTTATAAAAAAAAATTCACAAAAAGACGAAACGCTTACGTGGCAGACTCCACTCGGTCCTAACCGAGCCGCCGAAGTCAGGACCAACCGTGAGCGGGCTGCGCTTCACGTAGAAAAATTCGTGCCGCGAAGCTTTGCAATGCTGTCGAAGCCCGGTGTAGAAACGCTTCACGTTCTTCCGAACATTGACCGAGCAGAAGAAATCCGACTTGGAAACCTTCCTCAACGAAAAGAAATTCCGTATAAGATCACCCTCCAACTTGATCCCGCATTCGGCGCAACGGACCACAAGTCCCATCAAAATCCTTATAGCGGATGGGGTAAGTTGAGAGATCGCAACCCCATATAGCTCGAGAAATTCGAAGATGGCTCCTGGGATCGGGAACCAGAGGAAAGCTTCGTAAAACATCGACTCGTACATGGCGAAATAGCCCTCTGGCGCCTTGTTCATCCTATCCCCATCTTTCGGGAGACGGAACTTAATCTTGTCCGAAATCCGGAAGTCGTATCTGAGCTCGGCTAGTGAATCCCGATCGCTCAAAGTAGGACCATGCTTGAATCCCTCGGATATCGATCTATAACTCGTAGACGGTCCAGGCTTCTTAAACCGCCAAGCGAAAATATCCTCACCCCAATAGGCTTTAGCTTCTCCTGGAGAGCGACATTCGGACTTCACGTCCGGATGCACAAAGATAGGCACTTCCGGGTGATCCGACCTGACTTCTTCCCCGGATATGGCCGGACTATCACCCGTCTCTGGCCAAGTACGACGATATTCGGAGGGGACCAGAGCTCGGGACGGCCATGCACGCCATCCGCCGTTGTCCTCAACATGTTGAGGAGGAGTCCAAACGCCACGTACTATACTCGTCCTCGGCGCAACGCCTTCAATTTCGACTCGAGAGGAACCGGACGCCCTCTCTAAGACACCTCCAGAGCCGAGCGCCCATCTTGACACGGCTACTATGCCAACCGCCCTCTTGGAAGCGTTTTTAGAGCCAGCCGCCCTCTTCGAACCAGACGCCATACTCGTCGAACTCCCGGCCGCCGGCTCGGGTCTGGTCTCATTCTCAGCCGCCGTCTCGGGAATGCTCTCATTCCCAGCCGCCGTCTCGGGCAAGTCCTCATTCCCAGCCGCCGTCTCGGGCATGTCCTCATTCCCAGCCGCCATTCCGGGCTCCCATCGAGGAACATTAGCAAAACCGAGCGTTCCTTGAGCATTGCTCGGACCAGCCGCCCACTGAGGAGCGCCTTCAGGACCGTACGCTGCTTGTGGAATGGCATTTTCCCCAGCTGCCAATAAATCTTCCACAAGTACCGCATCCTGCTCTGCGGACATAAAATCAAACTCAAACGGATCGTTCATGATTGCATCGAAGTTGAGTTCGAAAGGGGAACCTCCTTCACCAGCCATCGCTAAAGAAAAATTTTCAAAGGAGAAACTTGAAGAAGAAAGTTGAAAAAAGAAGGGAGTGTGAAAAAAATGAATGAAGCCACTCCTTTGATATAGCAAACATGGCACGAACTTCCATGGTGAACAATGCTCTGACAAGACATTAAAGAGAAGCGGACGAACGGAAAAACTCATTGTCGTCCCGTTTCAGTCAATCCCGATAAAACTCTCAGCTCGGAGCTCCTTGTTCCAAACCATGGAAGCAAAGAGCTGGGGGGCTAACTGTTGGGGTCGAAATCCCCTCCTTGAAGATTGACGGAACGAGAAGTCAAGGTCGAGATCAAATCCCGAACATGGAACGGACGAGCTAAGGCAAACTGCCCACGACCCGAACAAGACACGAACCGGCGGCTGGGATGAGTTCCAGCCGCCGGGTCTTCTTCGACCAAGGCTGGCGGCTGGGATGAGTGCCAGCCGCCGGGTCTTCTTCGTCCAAGGCCGGCGGCTGGGATGAGTGCCAGCCGCCGGGTCTTCTTTGTCCAAGGCCGGCGGCTGGGATGAGTGCCAGCCGCCGGGTCTTCATTGTCCAAGGCCGGCGGCTGGGATGAGTGCCAGCCGCCGGGTCTTCTTTGTCCAAGGCCGGCGGCTGGGATGAGTGCCAGTCGCCGGGTCTTCTTCGTCCAAGGCCGGCGGCTGGGATGAGTGCAAGCCGCTGGGTCTTCATGATACACCAACCGACGGCTGGGATAAGTGCCAGCCGCCGGGTCTTCATCATATGCCCACGATCATTTCTCAAGTTAAGACTCATTATCCGAACATCGTCCAGTCGATCGACCGTCATGCTCGGACCAGCCCGAAGATCATCCATTTGCATGTTCTGACTCCAAAGACGTCCATAAACATTCCCCGTAAGAACGTCCAACCGTCCGTGGACCAGTCGCCGAAGCACACAAGCCAAAGGAACCGGCGGCTGGCCATCAATCCGAAACCGGCGGCTGGAAGTTCAAACAAAAAACGGGCGGTTCAAATCTCAGAAGTCGTAAAACGCTTGGAACACTGTTCACGCAGGAAAAACAGTTGAAAAACACTATTCATCCCGAGACAAAGTAAACCGAAAAATCGAATTGAGCCTAAACCGAGATTCGGATTACTATTCATCGGATTACTATTCATCGGATTACTATTCATCGGTTTACTATTCATCGGCGGGCCAGATTTGGATCAGGATGCGCAGACGGATCACGGAAGACTCTCGGGCCGGATATCGGGCCCAAAAAGCTTAGGTCGGCGGCTGGGAAGGAAGGACAAAGTCCCACATCGGAAATCTGAAGTCTTAGCCTCCTAGGATTGTCAGTATATATATGTACGCTCATGTAAGGATTAAATCCATCCCAGATCCGAGTATTAGGAGTTTTAGCAATTTAAGACTATTCAGCTTTTGCTAATTTCCCTTGTACTTTCGGAAAATATCAATAAAAATCTCTCTTTTGCATTTTCGGTCCTTTAGTTCTTTATAAATAGAATTTTCGAGCCCCCACTAAATATAAGTTTTGACAGTGTGAGTTTCGGCTCTCACATTGACTTGCTCAGACATATCTTCCACTTCTCGCAAAATCCTTCGAAGCGGGCGGAAATGAATTGAGAACCGTTATCGGTAACGATCTCGTAAGGGACTCTGTGCCGGCATATGATGTTTTTCCACACGAAATGTTCCACTTGGGCATCCTTGATACTCGCATAAGAATCCGCTTCTACCCACTTTGAGAAGTAGTCCGTTAGGACGAGGAGGAATCTCTTCTGCTTTGAATTATGCATTGGTCCTACGATGTCCATCGACCACTTCATAAATGGGTATGGTTCTGAGATTGACGAGAGCAATTCTGCGGGTTGATGGATCACTGGTGCGTGCCTCTGGCATTTATCGCACTTGAGGGAGAACTTCTCACAATCTTTTATCATGGTCGGCCAATAGTGTCCGTGCCGCTTGATTTTTATTGCAAGGGCTCTCCCTCCAGAATGATTTCTGCATGATCCGCTATGGACTTCTTCCATGATTCGTCTTGCTTCTTCCTTTTCCACGCAGACCATTAACGGTCCGGAAATCCTCCATTTGTAGACATTACCGTCAAGAAGGACGAAGCGGGCTGCCTGGGCCCTTAGTTTTTGTGCGGCCCACTTATCCGCCGACACTTCCCCGTCCATGATGTACGCTCGTATCGGGGCCATCCATCCGCGATCGCAGACATACTCTTCCGTCGGGCCAGGTTCTAACTCTACCTCCGGAAGTTCTTCCTCGTCTTCACCTTCCGGAAGTTGTATAAGGTTGGCGACTTGCGGTGGATCAATGCTCGGTTGTTCAATGAATTCGACGGGAATGACTCGCCTTTCTCCCGGGGCCGACGTCGATGCCAGGGTCCTCCAATGCATCGGCCGGGGCGTTTTCTCCCCGCGGGATTCTTGTAAGCTCGAACTTCTCGAATCGCTTTGCGAGGTCTTGGACAATTTTGAGGTAGGCTTCCATCCGATTGTCCCTTGCTTCATAGTCTCCGCTGAACTGGTTTGCCACCAGCTGAGAATCGCAAAACGCTTGCAGATTCTGGATTTTGAGTCCGAGGGCGAGTATTAGCCCAGCGATCAAGGCGTACTCTGTTTCGTTGTTGGAAGCGTTAAAGAGTAACCTGAACGACTGTTCCAGGATTTCTCCAGTAGGTGACGTTAAACGTACCCCGACTCCCGAACCTTGTTTCGACGAAGATCCGTCTGCGTAGAGAATCTAAACCGAGTCTGGTGTTGGTTCACTGACGCCCGTGGTCGGGAGCTCGATCATGAAATCCGCAAGAACTTGAGATTTCGCGCATGTTCTGCTTCGGTACTCGATATCATACTCGCTCAACTCCACTGCCCATTTTTCCAACCGTCCCGACTGACTGGGACTATGCAGGATCGTCCTGAGTGGAAAAGCTGTGAGTAAGATGATCGTGTGCGATTGGAAATAAGGCCGCAATTTCTGGGCGGACATCACTACTGCCAAGGCCGCTTTCTCCATCAGCGGGTATCGAGTTTCCGCGTCTGTCAAAGTCTGGCTGACGTTGAAGATCGGCTTTTGCTCGTCGCGATCTTCTCTGATTGGCACTCCGCTTACTGCCGTTGATGACACCGCCGTATATAGGAACAGGGGCTCTCCTTCGACCGGCTATGATAGTACGGGCGGGGTTGCTAGGTATTTCTTTAGTTATTGGAACGCCTGTTCGCACTTCTCTGTCCACTCAAACTTCTTGTTTCCTCTGAGTGTGTCGTATAAAGGCAAACATTTGTCCGTCGATCTCGAGATAAACAGGTTCAGCGCCGCGATCCGTCCAGTCAATCTTTGGATTTCTCTTTTCGTTTTTGGAGAGGCCATCTCCATCAGGGCATTAATTTGCTTCGGGTTTGCTTCTGTCCCTCGATGAGTCACCAGGTATCCGAGGAATTCGCCGGATGCCACTCTGAATCTGCACTTTTCCGGGTTTAACTTCATGTTATACCGGTTAAGTTGTTCAAAGCATTCCCGTAAGTGTTTCACGTGGTCTTTTTCCTCTAAAGACTTGACCAGCATATCGTCGATGTAGACTTCCATCGTTCTTCCGAGTTGTTCGGCGAACATTTTGTTGACGAGCCTTTGGTACGTCGCGCCGGCGTTCTTTAACCCGAACGACATCACCTTATAGCAGTATATCCCGCGATCTGTGATGAATGCGGTCTTGTCTCGATCGTCAGGGTTCATCATGATTTGGTTGTATCTAGAGAAAGCGTCCATGAATGATAGCAGCTTGTTCCCGGCCGTTGCCTCGACTAATCGATCGATGTGCGGAAGCGGAAAACTGTCTTTTGGGCACGCCTTATTCAGATCCGTGAAGTCGACGCAAACTCGCCATTTTCCGTTCTTCTTCTTTACTACCACCGGATTGGCTAGCCAGTCGGGGTATTTTTTCCATGATAGATCCGACTTCGAGCAATCTCTTTACTTCACTACAAGAAATTTGGGTTTTTATAGCACTATAATATAGCGTTTATGGCGGTAATGCTATCTTTGTGTAACCCCAGGCATTTAGATAGCGTTTGTGTATCTAGAAACGCTATCATATATATTTATGTAAGCTAATTTTTTTTCGCATCAAATAACGGATATCTATTATTGCATAAAAGTGAATACAAACGTTATGATAGCTTTACGCGGAAATTAAAAAATTTAGGAACCCGCGACACTTAGAAAATTTTTGCCTCCAACAAAAATCCCCAAATAGAAGACCTAAAATTTTGCCCCGACACTTAGAAACTTTTTACACTTTCCGCCATATCTGATGCTTTCCCACACAAATCTCAGTCACATTAGCTAAACCCAGACCTAATTGTTCTTCTTTGTGTTCTTCGTTTTCGTGTGTTCTCATCTCCGATTTCTCTCCAAAAACAAAGATTTATCTTGATTTCTCTACAAAATTCTCACTCTTTCGAACCGAAAAAAAAAACTGCAAGTTTACACTGATTTCTCTCGATTTCCCAAAACCCCTTTCATTCGATTTTTCGTATTCGACAGTGTCTCCATTCCCGTTCCTCTTCACCTTGTTTGTGACGAAATCCCTTCAGAATCACAATAAGCATAGGTAATATCGATTTTTCGTGTTTATTGTTTCAGATAAATCAAATCATATTTACTTTTTGATTTGTAGTAAGTTATGGTTCTTGCATGTTGAATTGATTTGTTTCGATTATGTTTATTCTTTCGCAGGACGATATAGCTTCTGAGAAAGTGCTTGGGTTAAAGGTATTGTGTCTCCTATGGTTTTTTTTTTTTCAATTTGGTTTAACTCTAAACGTTTCTTTGAGTTTAGTGGATTTATACTTTTGATTTTCTTATGCAGATCAATTTAAGCAAACGAGAATACAATATATCAGGTATCTCACTCAGACTTAATTCTTCTATCAGAACTCGTTCTCTCTTGTTGCCGTCGCTTACTTAGTGTGTTCTCGATAACTACTTGTCTGCACATTTTCGGAGTTACTGTAACATGGATAAAGATTAGGTCTGGTTACCAAGGTATTAACTTGAATTTTATAACACTTTTTCATTGATTTCATTTCATGATTGGGATTCTGAGCTTTATTTTACACTTTCTGTTACTTAATTATAGGAATAGTGTTGAGTATGAGCAAGGAGCAACTAAGTTTGTCTTCGATTCAGCAAAAAGATTGGGTAATGTATCAGATATGTTTTGTCCTTGCGTTGATTGCCGCAATGTGGTTCATCAGTCAAATGAGATTGTATTGGAGCATCTTGTAATTAGAGGGATGGAGCTGAAGTACAAGAGGAATAAATGTTGGATTAAACACGGGGATATAAGGAATGATATCACATCGGATGTTCCAGCTTCTGAATACGAGGCTTATGAATTGTTTAGGACAGCTTTTATGGCGACTGAAGGGAAGCAATCATCTCAGAATCAGAATGCAGAAGTGGTTGAGGATATTGATAGTCAAGAGGAAGCTGAGTTCAGGAAGAAGTTAGATGACGCAGAAACTCCATTGTATCAGACTTGTCAAAAGTATACAAAGGTTTCTGCAATCATGGGTCTTTACCGGATAAAGGTCAAAAGTGGTATGTCAGAGAAATTTTTTGATCAGCTTCTAACTCTAGTTCATGACATGCTACCTGGAGACAATGTTCTGCCGAAGTCTACAGATGAGATGAAGATATTTTTGAAGGTTTTTGGTTTTGGTTATGATGCCATTCACGCCTGCAGAAATGATTGCATCCTTTATCGAAATCAATATGAGAAGTTGGTGAGCTGCCCAAGGTGTAGTGAATCAAGATGGGAGAAGGATAAGCACACCGGTGAGGAGAAGAAAGGGATTCCTGCGAAGGTGCTACGATATTTTCCTATAAAAGACAGACTTAGGAGGATGTTTAGATCAAAGCGGTTGGCTGAGGCTTTGTGTTGGCACTTCCGTAATGATACTGAAGATGGTACAATGCGGCACCCAGTGGACTCCTTGACTTGGGCTCAGGTAAATGATAGATGGCCAGAGTTTGTTGCGGATGCGAGAAACCTAAGACTAGGTTTATCTACTGATGGGATGAATCCGTTCTCTATCCAAAACACCAAGTACAGCACATGGCCGGTGCTCTTAGTCAACTACAATATGGCTCCAACCGAGTGTATGAAAGCGGAGAACATAATGTTAACAATGTTGATACCTGGACCAACCGCACCAAGCAACAACATTGATGTCTACCTCCAACCGTTGATAGACGACCTGAAGGACTTGTGGAATGAAGGTATTGAAGTTCTTGACTTGTTTAAGAAGGAGAGTTTCAATCTAAAGGCTATGTTGTTGTGGACTATTACAGACTATCCGGCTTTAGTTACATTAGCTGGATGTAAAGTAAAGGGAAAGCAAGCTTGCAATGTGTGTGGGAAGGATACACCTCATAGGTGGTTAAAGTTTAGTCGGAAGCATGTATATATGGGCAATAGGAAGCGTTTGAGACCTGGTCATCCTTACAGACGTAGGAAAGGGTGGTTTGACAACACAGTTGAGGTTGGTACTGCAAATAGAATTCAAAGTGGAGCAGAAATATTTGAGAGTCTAAAAGACTTAGGAATGTATTTGGTAAACCATTAGGCAAGATTGGGAAGAGAAAAAGGATTGAAGGAGATGAAGATGATGTCAGTTCAGCTGACGAGTATGAAGAAGAAGATGATCAATGGCGGTGGAAAAAAAGATCAATTTTTTTTGACTTACCATACTGGAAGGTTAGTAGTTATTATTCTAAAATTTGACTAAGTTTTTTACTTTAAAATTAACTGCAGGAATATGTTTCTGAAAACGAATTTTGGTTCATGTTGCAGTATATGCCTGTGAGGCATAATATCGATGTCATGCACGTGGAAAAGAATGTGTCTGATGCACTTATATCAATTCTGATGCATAATGGGAAATCAAAGGATGGATTGAAAGCGAGAAAAGACTTAGAGGACATTGGGATTATAAGCAACTTACATACAGAGATACGTGGGAAGAGAACCTACTTACCCCCAGCTGCGTATTGGCTCTCAAAAGAAGAAAAGCGCATTTTCTGCAGAAGATTATCGAAGTTCAAGGGGCCGGATGGATATTGTGCCAACATCTCAAATTGCGTGACAGTAGATCCTCCCACTATCGGCAGTATGAAGTCACATGACCATCATGTCCTACTGCAGAATCTGCTTCCTGTCGCATTAAGAGGGTTACTGCCTAAGGGACCTCGCATTGCAGTGAACCGTATCTGCAATTTCTTCAATAGGTTGTGCCAACGTGTACTCGATCCTGAGAAGCTAGTTACATTAGAATCAGATATGGTGGAAACAATGTGCCAGTTGGAGAGATACTTTCCACCTTCACTTTTTGACATTATGTTCCACTTGCCAATACATCTAGCAAGAGAAGCTCGCTTGGGTGGTCCTGTTCACTTCAGATGGATGTATCCTTTTGAGAGGTAATGATTTTTTATATATACCTGCTAGGATATGAAGCTATACACATAATAATTTTGCATATTCTCATGCAGGTATATGAAGACACTTAAGGCATATGTGAAGAATTTTGCAAGGCCAGAAGCTTGTATGGCTGAGGGCTATTTGGCTGGCGAATGCATTTCATTTTGCTTGGAGTTTCTTCAGAAATCTGTTCCAGTTGAAGAAACAATGAATCGCAATGAAGATATTGAGACAGATCAACATGTCCTTGAAGGCCGACCGCTGCAGAAAGCTACAGACAAGATTCTAACAGATAAGGAACGAGACATCGCTCATCGATATATCCTCATGAATACAGCAATCATGGATCCATATGTTGAGTAAGTCCAATTTGATTAAAACAGGTTGATGAACTTGTTCTTCTTGTTACTGTGATGCTAACTTGATTAAAACAGGTTGCATTTGGAAGAATTACAAGCTACGAATGCAAGATGGGCAAAAAATGAAACTCTGTTATGGAAATATCATACGGAAAGATTCCCCCAGTGGATCAAAGAAAAGGTTAGAAGAATCCTATTTATGAATTTTATGTCTAGTTCATGATAATGATTTTTTTTTCCTTCTATCATGTTAGATACCAAGTAACTCGAAGGACCATTGCAATAGACTTCGATGGCTTGCTTTTGGGCCCAGACATATTGCACAAACATACAAGGGGTATATAGTGAATGGCCACCGGTTCCATACAGACGATGTGAAGAGGAAGACTCAGAATAGTGGAGTAAATTATGAAGCATTTTCAATGTGTAGAGCAAGTGCGAAAGATAGTAGACAAATGGCAGACATAGTATCCTTCTATGGGGTGATCAAGGAGATCATATTGCTGGATTATCACATGTTCCAGGTCCCGTTATTTAGGTGTAGTTGGGCTAACAAAGGGAATGGAGTGAAAGAAGAAGACGGTTTCACACTAGTTAATCTCCATATGAACCAGTCCTCATACTTAAATGACCCTTTCATTCTGCCATCACAAGCTAAGCAAATTTTTTACTCTAGGGAAGATGATTGCTCATCTTGGTATGTTGTCATGAGAGCGCCACCAAGAGGATACCATGAGTTAGAGACAGAAGAGACGCCTGTTTTCGCATCATCAGTCCAGACATTTGAAGATTTAGGGGATCAATCATCTGATGACGAGAGTTTTTGTGTAAGGAACGATTGTGAAGGTGTTCTAGTAGAGAATTAATCACAATTTTTATTGTGTTTCAGGTAACCAAGGATGTTGAAATCTGTAGCTCTTAATGATGTCCGTCGCAGCAAGCGCCAAGCAGGTCTTGATGTGAGTCCTGCGGTTTCATTGACTCAGAAGAAAAAAAGAAGGATCTTCCACTCGAGAAAGAAATAGATAAGAGTGTAGATGAAGAAGCGATAAACAGAGGACAGGATACAGTGGTTGATGAAAGTCAAGAAGAACACTCATCCCATGTTCCAAATGAACCTATCCCTCCACCAAGAAGCGCATCCAACGCTTCTGAATCTCAGACTCAACAATCAGATAACAAGAATAGGAAGTCAAGAGGTCGAACTAGAATGCGCAGAGTGGGAAAGAGTGTTGACGATAAAGTAGAAGTGGAATTTAATGCTCTAGGTGAGCATGTTGGGAGTGGATCAGTGACACTCTCATCCTTTCTTGGTCCTCTTGTGAGAGAGCATGTGTCTGTATTACTAGATGACTGGAGACATCTCGATGAAAGGACGAAAGAGCTCATGTGGGAAGAAGTTGAGGTAATTTTCGGTAATGTTTATATATGAAACTAAATGCTAATTTGATATTTTAATTTGCCATTATATTACAGGAGAGGTTCAATTTGAAAGAAGATTGGCAGAAGGAAGTTGTCTTAAAGCAGATGGGTGGTTTGTGGAGGGCTTCTAAATCTCGCCTTGTGACCAAAGTTCGATCCCTTAAAAGCAAGGCTGAAATACAGAAGCTAAAGCCTAGCAATATCCAATGTCCATCGGCTTGGAGCAGTTGGGTGAAGAACAAAAACAGCACAGCTTTTGAGGTTCTCTACTGACTATTTATAATTTATGTTTTTGAAATTAGTTATGTCAGCTTACTCTTTCTGTCAATAGGAACAAAGTAACAAATTTCGGCAACTGAGGAAGGGTCAGATTCCTCATACCACCAGCCGCAAAGGAATGACCTTAGCTCATGATATGGTATGTTTGTGATCTGTGTGTGTATTGAGTTAGTTGAATTCATTAGTAATGAAATAATTTATGCAAAACGAATTCCATGAACTTGTAGAAACAAAAGAGTTCTGATCCTAGTAAGGTTACTAGAAGTAAGGTGTGGGTAGCTGGACATACGCATGCTGATGGGAGGCCTGTGAGGGAAGAATTTGCAGAAACTATTGTAAGAATCCCCTAAATTCTTATTAGTATTTCTTTTCTCAGGTTATTTGATCACATAAATCAACCTAAACTTTGTTTTCAGGAAAAGATTAAGACTATTGATAGTGAAATGGACTCAACATCTACAGATAATGTTAGGGAAGATGCCGTGAGTCAGGTCCTAGGAAAAGATAAACCAGGAAGAATTAGGGGGATGGGCAGAGGTGCTACTGTTACGAAGTTGGCCTTTTTACAGGCTCGAGACTCACATGTCCAGAAGCTTGAAGCTACTCAAGCAGAATTAGTTAGCAAGGTTGAATATTTGCAGAATATGATTAGTGAGATGGCTAGTAAAAAGGTAAATTTAACATATTGGTGTTTATGAACGTGAAACATCATGTTTAATAATATCTCAACACTTACCTGTTTTGGTTATAGTGTCCTTTTTGCAAAAGAACGATCATGCTTCGAAGTCTGACTTAAGCGATGTTAGCAAAGGAAGCATTAGGTGCCAGCTACTGGATTGGTATTCAACTGATGATGTGGTTGTTGGTGAAGGAGAATACTGCTCCAGTGAACCAACATATAAGATTGGTCGAATTCCGTTAGGTCCTAATGCAGCTGCTGTGATTGTGAAGTCTGTATCAGTTCCAGACGCATCTGTGTGGAGACCTACACCAACCATTGTTACGCTTCACCAAGCTGTCGGAGTTAAAATTGCATGGTCCTGTGAGAAGATAATATTGGACGATGATAATGACTTAACCCAACCTCCTGACACTGTCGGCTCAGAGGTAATTTACAACTGCTTATGTGTTCCTGCGAATTTCATATAGATTCAATTACTAATATCGGTTGTATATTTGCATGACTAGTTAGCAACCGGATGGATCAGTAGGAAGAGTTCAAATCTACGATTATTGGAAAGGAGATGATGAATTGATTGCTCAGGGTATGTTGTTGTCAACTGACCCTCAAGAATTGGTGAACGACATTCCTCTGGGACCAAATGCTGCAGTAGTTAAGGTCCAGCTAGTGGTTAAACCTGGTGCTTATTTATGGAGACCAAGCCCTGAAATCTCATTGATGGCTGATGCACTAAATGAGACCATTGCATGGCCTATTGATAGGTTAGACATGCCTGATCAACCTACAGTAGATGAAGCAGCCCGAAAATCACCTGAGGTAATTTTTTCCAACTAGTTTGTCAAAGTACTTGGATAATAGTTAGATGTTTGAATGAGAATTGGGAATATTTTTTGTTGTCTTCGATGTGTTGATGTTCTCGTGATTTTATTTTGAATACGTTCATCATTTTTTTTGTTTCAGATCGGTAGTCCCAGCACTGGTAGTAGCGGCAAAGGTGCTAAACAGAAGTGTGTTCTGTTAGATATTAATAACTCAGGGCAGAGAGTTGCATTAGGTCGTCTGTTTTCAACTGATCCAGCAGAGAAGGTACA
Source organism: Isatis tinctoria (assembly GCA_010577795.1). NCBI lineage: Eukaryota > Viridiplantae > Streptophyta > Magnoliopsida > Brassicales > Brassicaceae > Isatis > Isatis tinctoria. The sequence goes on along the minus strand of CM021247.1, from coordinate 14,957,052 downwards.
TTTCGTCCCTCTAGGTCCCAACGCTAGCAAGGTCTGGGTAGAGATTTCAAAGGTTGATGATGCAAGAGTGTGGAAACCAAATTCTGAAGTTGAATGCATAGCTGATGCAGTAGGAACCACTGTGGCTTGGCCAAATGATAAGATTATCTTCCTCTGAGACAATTGTATGTTGTACTTTATGTAGTACCTTAAACTCATTATCTAAGTGTTTGTAGAACTTGTGCTTGTGTACTCATTATCTAAGTGTTTGTAGAACTTGTGCTTGTGTTTTGGAATAATTAATGAAGTATTACGATAATAATATATAACGTCTTCATAACAGATTCGTATATCAAATTTAATTTATGTAGCCCACTTTACATTGTAACAATTACAATTATAAAAATGCTATACAAATATTTAAAATAACAATTTCGAAATGCTATTAATAATATCATTAATAACAAAAAATACACGCTATTATATAATATTTAATCGCAGACACATAACCGCTATTGTATATGAAACTACGATAGCATGACGGAAAACCGCTATCTAAAGTGCATGACCTATTATGACGGGCGCAGATACAGCGTTTATCAAAACGCTATGGTATCGTTAGATAGCGTTTTTCAGCTGCTAAGAAAAGCCATTTTTCCTGTAGTGCTTCATCGTTTACCGCTTGGGCGCGCTCTGGTCCGAGCTTCCGTCTTTTCTGCTTCACCGGTTTGAACGTCGGGTCCACGTTGAGTTCATGACTCGTAATGCCGATGTCGATCCGGGGCATATCTTCTGCTGCCCGTGCGAATGATCCGGCGTTCTCCTTTAATAAGGTGATTAACTCCGTCTTGATTGGCTCTTCCAAGTTCGCTCCGATCTCCGTGCATCCCTCCGGATTCGTTTCGTCTATGTTGACCGAGATCACTGGCTCGCACGGGGGATCTCTTTCCGTCTTTCGGCCTTCTTCGATTTGTAACTTTTTTTCGAGTTTCACAAGCTGCCGTTCTTCCTTTCCCTTTTCGGAATTTGCCTGGTGTTGGGAATCGGTTACCGGTTTCCTCAATCTGTGTTCTGTTAGGAAACAAGCTCGAGAGTCTTTTTGCCGTCCCCAGATCGTTTCCACTCCGGTTGGGGTCGGAAATTTCAGGCACAGGTGGCAAGTTGATGGGATGGCCTTCATTGCGTTTAACCACGGTGTCCCTACGATTGCGTCACAGATTCGCGGGCAATCGATCACCGAAAACTTCGTGTCTTTTTCCACTCCTTTTGTTTTTACGGGGAGTTGGATCGTCCCTATTGTCATTATCATCTTTCCGGAGAAACCAGTCAACGGTTTTGGATGAGTTATGAGATGTCGGGTCTTAATGTGCCCTCCGATCGAAAGATTGATCACGAGTAGATCGTTGTGTGGATGGTCTATTTCGGCGGCTTTTTCTTCTCGGAAAGTCATCGTCCGGCCGCGGCTACCATCCACAGAACTCCAATCCATTGCTTCTTCGGTCATCGTCTTCTTTCTGTATCCTCTCGTTCTAAGAGTGAAGAATATTTCTCGTCCCCACAGACGGCGCCAAACTGTGAGAGCCGAAACTCACACTGTCAAATTATATAAAACTTATAATTTATGGGGGCTCGAAAATTCTATTTTAAAAGAACTCAAGGACCGAAAATGTAAAAAGATGATTTTATTAGATAATATTCCAAAAGTACAAGAATAATTAGCAAAAGCTGAAAAGTTTTATATTGCTAAAGCTCTTAATACTCGGATTTGGGATGATCTGGGATAAGGCCAGCCGCCATGTCTTGATTGGAGCATGTTGGGCGGCTGAAGCATGCTCGGGATGAGTTCAGCCGCCGTGTCTTGATGCAAAGATGCTGGGCGGTTGGAGCATTGCTCGGGACAAGTCCAGCCGCCATGTACTGCTTGACGGGATGTTGGGCAGCTGGAGCACGATGCTCGGGATAAGTTCAGCCGCCATGCACTGATTGAAGCATGGTGATGGGTGGCTGAAACAATGCTCGGGATGAGTTCAGCCGCCATGCATTGCTTGACAGGATGCTGGGCGGCGGAAGCATGATGCTGGGACAAGTTCAGCCGCCATGCACTGCTTGACGGGATGCTGGGCGGCTGAAGCGTGATGCTCGGGATCATTTCAGCCGCCATGCATTGATGAAAATAAGCTGGGCGGCTGAAACATGATGCTCGGGATAAGTTCAGCCGCCATGCACTGATTTAAGCATGATGATGGGCGGCTGAAGCAATGATCGGGGTAAGTTCAGCCGCCATATCCGGGACGTGATCCGCTTGATCCCGATCTTGAGTTCTCGTTCCATTAATCTCCGAGGAGGGGATTTTGACTCATTTGAAGTCTTTCTGTAATTTGACGTTGTTCCTGTCTTTTTGGAGTTTTGATATAATCACAAGCCTTGTTCGAAAACGCGTTCTCAGCGGCCGCCTTGGCGGCGATTAAACGCTCGTCGGACGGGAGCCGCCCCGATTTGACTCTAATCGCTAAAAAACGCGGAGATCTTTTAAAAAACCTGATTTTTGGTTTGTTTTGGATAAAAATCGAATATTATATGATGAATCTACAATTTTTGAGTAAAATTATCAAGAAAAACGAAAAAAATTTATGAACAATGTGAGAGCCGAAACTCACACTGTCAAAACTTATATTTTTTTGGGGCTCGAAAATTCTATTTTAAATAACTAAAGGACCGAAAATGCAAAAAGAGATATTTTATTGATGATTTCCGAAAGTACAAGAGAAATTAGCAAAAGCTGAAAAGTCTTAAATTGCTAAAACTCCTAATACTCGGATTTTGGATGGATTTAACCCTTACATGAGCGTACATATATATACTGACAATCCTAGGAGGCTAAGACTTCAGATTCCGATGTGGGACAGTGTTCCGAGCGTTTTACGACTTCTGAGATTTAAACTGCCCGTTTTTTTTGAACTTCCAGCCGCCGGTTTCGGTATTGATGGCCAGCCGCCGGTTCCTTGGCTCGTGTGCTCGGCGACTGGTCCATGGACGGCTGAACATTCGTCAGGGTCTTTCGGGGGATGTCTATGACGTCTTTGGAGTCAGAACATGCAAATGGATAGTCTTTGGGTCGTGCCGGGCTTAGAGTTATGTTTGACGGTCGGTCGACTGGACGATGTCGGATAATGAGTCTTGACTGAGAAATGATCGTGGGCATATGATGAAGACCCGGCGGCTGGCCTATCCCAGCCGTCGGTTGGTATAGATGAAGATCCGGCGGCTGGCCTTATCCCAGCCGCCGGTCGATGGACCAAGAAGACCCGGCGGTTGGCCTTATCCCAGCCGCCGGTTGATGGACCAAGAAGACCCGGCGGCTGGCCTTATCCCAGCCGCCGGTCGATGGACCATGAAGACCCGGCGGCTGGCCTTATCCCAGCCGTCGGTTGGTATATGATGAAGATCCGGCGGCTGGCCTTATCCCAGCCGCCGGTCGATGGACCAAGAAGACCCGGCGGTTGGCCTTATCCCAGCCGCCGGTCGATGGACCAAGAAGACCCGGCGGCTGGCCTTATCCCAGCCGCCGGTCGATGGACCAAGAAGACCTGGCGGCTGGTCTTATCCCAGCCGCCGGTCGATGGATCAAGAAGGCCCGGCGGCTGGCCTTATCCCAGCCGTCGACCGTGGACAAGGAAGACCCGGCGGCTGGCCTTATCCAAGGCGCCGGCCATGGACGATGAAGACCCGGTGGCTGGCCTTATCCCAGCCGCCGGCCGTGGACGATGAAGACCCGGCTGCTGGCCTCATCCCAGCCGCCGGCCTTAGACGAAGAAGACCCGGCGGCTGGCCTTATCCCAGCCGTCGGCCTTGGATGAAGAAGACCCGGCAGCTGGCCTTATCCCAGCCGCCGGTTCATGTTTTGGATGGGTCGTGGGCAGTTTGCCTTAGCTCGTCCGTTCCATTTGATCTCGACCTTGACTTCTCGTTCCGTCAATCTTCGAGGAGGGGATTTTGACCCCAACAGTTAGCCCCCCAGCTCTTCGTTCTCGTAGTCCAGGACGATGAGCTTTAAGCCGAGGTTTTATCGGGATTGATCGAAACGGGAAAATTTCCTTTTTTTTTTCCTTCTCTTTCCTTTTTATTAAAAAAATTTCCTCTTCGTATGAAGGACTAGTGAGCGGTTGGCTCGGAATTGGAAAGATTCAATTCCTACTTGAACTAGGACTCGAACCGTCCGACTATATGTATGGACCCTTCCCTCTTCTTTTTCCTCACGAGTTCTTTCTCTTGTCGAGTGCTCTTTCCGTCTCTTTGAACTTAAGATAATGGTTAGGCAATCTTTTCGTGAGAGGAGGCAGATGGAGAAGAAGGGTGAGGCAAATAAACTTGAGAAAGATTTTAAGGATAAGACGGCGGCCGGTCCTTCGGGATCGGGATTTGCGGACGGTAGTCAAGCCATCCCTCCACCCGAGTGGCCTGCGGATAAGTTGGCGGTATCCACCGTTGTGGTCACTCCTTTGAAGAAGGAGGTTATTCTTGAACGAAGTATCGCGAGGCATTTGCCCAAGGCTAAAGCGGCGGCTGGCGGGATCGCCGATGGTCTGAGCGATGAAGACGACCTGTTGCGCCAAAAGCAGGCGGATTGCCTTGCTAAGACCAGAGTGAAAAATTCTCCTCCCGAGGCTCGGCGTATAGGCCCTTCGCCAGGGCTTGCTTTTCCTGAGGCTGTTTGTAAAAATCGTCGTCAGTCCGCCAGGAGTTTTTCGGTGATCACGGATGCTAGTTTCAAGTTTCCTTCTTATGATAGTCTGGATGAGCCTGAGAAGTACGAGGATATGGCCTTGAGCGGGATGAAGGTTTATCCATTCTTGCCCTTCTCTCCTTTTTTTTTTTTTACTGACTCCTCCCTCTTTTCTTCCTTTTTAGTTCATGTCTTCCGTGAACAAGTGCATCAGCACGTATGATGCTCCTGTCCGTGGAATCCGCAAGCGTGCTGAGGAAGCTCGGGAGGATGGTCGGCTAGTGAGGAGGAAACTTAACGAACTTGAAGCGACGTCTTCACATCGGGTCAAATCGCTCGAGAAAGAGCTCGTTTCGTTACGCGCGGAAAGAGCAGTGGCGTTGCAGTTCTTGACCCGTCAAGAGGCCAAGGATGCGCGTCATGCTAAGGAAGTGCAGGCTTTGAAGGATCAGATGGCCAGTGCGAAAGCGGCGCGCAATTCGAAGGTGCAACGGGCTTACGCGGACGGCCGCAAGGCTTCCGTTGCGAAATTCCGCGACTTCTTGGATGTGCTAAAAGAAGACCTTGGATCTTTGTCTGAGGCAAGGAACGAGGACGTAGATTTGGCTCAGATAGAGAGTAATGTCGGACTTGTCGCGTTGCTACAGGGGACTGACCCTCCCAGCCTGGACGAGGAGAAGGTGAACTTGTCCACATGGATGAACGAGTTCGATAAGTCTGCAGTTCGGTTTGATGATGTGATCGCTCGAATTCGTGGGAAGGTTGATTCTCAGTTGTGCCCAGCCCACAAGGAGGACAATGTTTCAATACCCGAGGAAAGATCTTTCGAAGAGGAGGCTACTTCTCTCGGGGTGGTTGATCTATCGGGATCGAACGAGTCTGTTCTCGGAATCTCAGATATTGCTGTTGCCAAGGCGTTTGGTTCTGAACCTTGACCATGCAGTGGTTTTTCTTTCTAGTTATTTTTTGAGTTTTTGGCTTTTGTTTATTGATTTATGTTATGGACGGCCTGATTTTTGGTCTGGACCGGTTTTTCTTTGCTTTCAATAAAGATAAGCTTTCGAGATTTTCATTTTGCCGTATACTTTCCTTTTGTGCGAAGGTCCAGGTTGGATGATCATGGGCGGCTGGGTTTAGTCCGAGACACACCCGGCCGTCGTGTGTTGATATGGAGAAAATGGTCGGTCGCTCCGGGTGCCAAATCTTCGACGGGCTGCCGGTTCTGGATTCGGAGGACGGTCGGCCGCTGGATCGTCACGTCCCAGCCGCCGGATCATGCTAGATCTGTCCCGACGTTGGATTGATTCTGGGCGGCTGGCAATGTCCCGGCTGCCGGATTTTGTTTTTCGGAGTGGGCGGCTGGCCTGTTTCTTTTGAAGAGGCCAAGATATCGGGCGGCCCATTTATCTGAAGAGATCGGGCGGCCCGTCTATCTGTAGAGGTCGGGCGGCCCATTTTTCTGACTGGATTGGGCGGCCGACCTTCTTCATATTGATTCGGTTTTGTTTGCTTAGTTCAGTTGGGTTAATCGGGGCGCTGTTCCGGGCGCTCAGATCTGATTGTTCGGGAAGAGTTCCCCTCGTGTTATTCGACCAGCGGAGTTAGCCGCTGGGGCTGGAATTTTGTTTAGTTGCTAGTTTTCGGACAAGTTTGGTACTTTGTCGTGAGATGTCTAAGACCAGCGTTCCATGTTGGCGTTTACTGGGTTTAGGGAGTTCATTTCGCGACTCACGCTTCGCACTTTCTACCTATGCGGGGCGTTTAGTGGAAATGGACTCAATAGAACATCGTCTCAAACGTTTCCTGCCAGGATCGCGGAATGTCAGGTTACGCCTTTCGGATGTTAGTCCGGAAATTTGTATAGTGCGCTACGTTTTAATCCGCTTTGGGATGTAAGGAGAACCATGGTTAAAAGGATCGTCCCGTTGTGATCAGCAACGACGGTGGCATGCTTGCTAAAAGGGGGGTTTTATGTACGCCAAGGGGCGATTTTTGAAGTGATGGCATTTTCTGAGCCTTAATGATGGGCGATTGTCTGAGTTGGAGATACGTTATGACATGTCAAGTCTGAATGTTTTGTTTCTCGGGTTTTTCTGAGTCCATTCGCTTTCCGGATCAGGTTTCGGGATGCTAAGTCCCAATATTTGTCGGAATGGTGTTTCTCGAAACTTTTCAAGCTACGGATGTGTTATGAGATGCTAAGTCAAGTCCATCCTTTTGATTTGTTTTGCGAAAATTCGGGAGTATGTATATACGGATCCACTCCCCCCTTGAAAATTATAAAATATAAATAGCTGAACTCGTCGGAAGGTGAGTTGCCTACGTACCCTGAACATAGGGATCAAGCCGGTTTGTAGTTCTATTTTACAACGTCTAGTGGTAATACTTCTTTAGGTGCATCGCGTTCCATGTCCTCGGGACTGGCTTCCCTTCTTTGTTTTCCAGCTCGTATGCTCCTGGACGGACTACCTTTGCTACTTTGTACGGTCCTTCCCATTTCGCGCCTAGTTTCCCTGCATTCTGCTCCGCGGTGTTCTGGAAAACTTTGCGGAGGACGAGGTCTCCTTCCTTGAATTTGCGGCTTCGCACGTTTGAGTTGTAGTATTTGGCCGCTGCTTGTTGATAGTTTTGAATGCGGATGAGAGCTTGATCCCGTCTTTCGTTTATTAGGTCCAGTTCGTCTAACATCATCAGATGGTTAAGGCCTTCCTTTCCGGGCAAGAGCCTTCGTCTGACGCCGGGGAAGTCTACTTTCGACGGTATAACACATTCGGCACCGTAGACCAGTGCGAATGGCGTTTCTCCGGTTGCGCGTCTTGGAGTTGTCCGGTGGGACCAGAGTACTCCTTCGAGCTCGTCTGCCCATCGCCCTTTCTTCTCGTCGAGACGCTTTTTGAGTCCGTCAACGATAGTCTTGTTGGCTGCTTCGGCCTGGCCATTACCTTGCGGATTACGCGGCGTTGACTTGCTCAGGCGTATCTTCCATTTTTCGCAAAATCCTTCGAAGCGGGTGGAAATGAATTGAGAACCATTGTCCGTGACGATCTCGTAAGGAACTCCGTGCCGGCATATGATGTTTTTCCAGACGAAATGCTCCACTTGAGTGTCCTTGATACTGGCGTACGAGTCTGCTTCGACCCACTTTGAGAAGTAGTCTGTTAGGACAAGTAGGAACCTTTTCTGCTTTGAGTTATGCATTGGCCCCACAATATCCATTGACCATCTCATGAATGGGTACGACGCGGAGATTGATGAGAGCAGTTCTGCGGGCTGATGAATCACCAGTGCGTGCCTTTGGTATTTCTCGCACTTGAGAGAGAACTTTTCGCAATCTTTTATCATGGTTGGCCAATAGTGTCCATGCCGCTTGATTTTGATTGCAAGGGCTCTTCCTCCGGAGTGATTTCCGCACGATCCGCAATGGACTTCCTCCATAATTCGTCTTGCCTCTTCTTTTTCCACGCAGATCATTAACGCTCCGGAGATCCTCCATTTGTAGATGTTGCCGTCGAGGAGAACGAAGCGGGCCGCTTGGGCCTTTAGCTTTCGTGCAGCCCACTTGTCCGCCGGGACTTCCCCGTCCATGATGTATGTTCGTATCGGGGCCATCCATCCGCGATCGCAGCCATACTCTTCCATCGGACCGGTTGCTAACTCTTCTTCCGGAGGTTCTTCCTCGTCTTCACCTTCCGGCAGTTGTATGAGATTGGCGACTTGCGGCGGATCGATACTTGGTTGTTCTATGAATTCGATGGGAATGATTCGTCTTTCTCCCAGGGCGGACGTCGATGCCAGGGCCGCCAACGCATCGGCCGGGGCGTTTTCTCCCCGCGGGATTCTTGTGAGCTCGAATTTTTCAAATCGTTTTGCGAGCTCTTGGACAATTTTGAGGTATGCTTCCATCCGGACGTCTTTTGCTTCATAGTCCCCGCTGAACTGATTTGCCACCAGCTGGGAATCCTAAAATGCTTGCAGATTCTGAATCTTGAGTCCGAGGGCGAGTCTTAATCCGGCGATTAAGGCTTCATACTCCGCTTCGTTATTGGAAGCGTTGAAGAGTAACCTGAACGACTGTTCTAGGATTTCTCCAGTTGGTGACGTTAACCGAACCCCGACTCCCGAACCTTGCTTTGATGAAGACCCGTCTGCGTGGAGAACCCACGTCGAATTTGATGTTGGTTCACTAACGCCTGCTGTCGGGAGTTCGATCAAGAAATCCGCAAGGACCTGCGATTTCGCGCATGTTCTGCTTCGGTACTCGATATCATACTCTCTTAATTCTACCGCCCATTTCGCCAGACGTCCCGATTGACTGGGACTGAGTAATTCTACCGCAGGATCGTTCTGAGTGGAAAAGCCGTGAGTAAAATGATCGTGTGCGATTGGAAATAAGGCCGCAATTTCCTTGCGCACATCACCACTGCCAAGGCCGCTTTCTCCATTAGCGGGTATCGAGTTTCCGCGTCCGCCAAAGTCTGGCTCACGTAGAAGACTGGTTTTTGTTTGTTGCGATCTTCTCTGATCAGCACTCCGCTTACCGCCGTTGATGATACCGCCGTATACAGAAAAAGGGGCTCTCCTTATACCGGCTTTGAAAATACGGGGGGGCTTGCCAGGTATTTCTTTAGTTCTTGGAACGCCTGTTCGCATTTCTCTGTCCACTCAAACTTTTTGTTTCCCCTGAGTGTGTCGTAGAAAGGCAAACATTTGTCCGTCGACCTCGAGATGAACCGGTTCAGCGCCGCGACCCGTCCGGTTAATCTTTGGATTTCTCTTTTAGTTTTTGGTGAGGCCATCTCTATCAGGGCGTTAATTTGCTTCGGGTTTGCTTCTATCCCTCGATGAGTTACCAGATACCCGAGGAATTTGCCGGATGCTACTCCGAATCTGCACTTCGCCGGGTTTAACTTCATATTGTGCTGGTTGAGCTGTTCAAAGCATTCCTGCAAGTGTTTCACGTGGTCTTTCTCCTCCAACGACTTGACCAACATATCATCGATGTAGACTTCCATCGTTCTTCCGAGTTGTTCGGCGAACATTTTGTTGACAAGCCTTTGGTATGTTGCGCCGGCATTCTTTAACCCGAACGGCATCACTTTATAGCAGTATGTTCCGCGGTCCGTGAAGAACGCAGTCTTGTCTCGATCGTCGGGGTTCATCATGATCTGGTTATATCCGGAGAAAGCATCCCTGAACGATAGCAGCTTGTTCCCTGTCGTTGCTTCGACTAATCAATCGATGTGCGGAAGAGGGAAGCTGTCTTTTGGACACGCTTTATTCAGATCCGTGAAGTCGACACAAACTCGCCATTTTCATTTTTTTTTCTTCTCTCTCACCCACCGGGTTCGATAGCCAGTCAGGATATTTCACTTCCATGATTGATCCGACTTTGAGCAATCTCTCTACTTCATCGTTCACCGCCTGGGCGCGCTCTGGTCCGAGCTTTCGTCTTTTCTGCTTCACTGGTTTGAACGCCGGCCGTGGACAAGGAAGACCTGGAGGCTGGCCTTATCCAAGCCGCCGGCCGTAGACGATGAAGACCCGGCGGCTGGCCTTATCCCAGCCGCCGGCCGTGGACGATGAAGACCCAGCGGCTGGCCTCATCCCAGCCGCCGGCCTTGGACGAAGAAGACCGGCGGCTGGCCTTATCCCAGCCGCCGGCCTTGGATGAAGAAGACCCAGCGGTTGGCCTTATCCCAGCCGCCGGTTCATGTTTTGGACGGGTCGTGGGCAGTTTGCCTTAGCTCATCTGTTCCATTTGATCTCGACCTTGACTTCTCGTTCTGTCAATCTTCGAGGAGGGGATTTTGACCCCAACAAACAAGTTGAAATATACGAGCGGCGGCTCTGTCTAGGGTTAGTGTGTCTCAGTTTCAAATGAAGAAAATTAAGATGAAAACACAATTATGTCCTTCATCTAGAAAAAAAGTGAAAAAGACACCAAAATACCGCATAGTGGATTCATACTGGTGACATATGAGTTATGTACCAGCACTGCAACCGCTGCACTAATTCATCTTTCTACTAAATTTTTCAAACAAAAAGAAGATAAACATAGAAACTCGATAAAAAACCAAAAATTCCACCCTGCGTAATCCCCGATTTTCTCTCTAGGCACTAGGCCCAACCCGACCGCCCGACTAGCGCCTAGCGATTTTTCAAACCTTGATCACAAGCAAGTAACTCTGTCGCTCTAAGGACTTAAAAAAATTTCCTATTCGCTGTCTCTTGCGTTCGTCCAAATCGCAATCCAACATCTCTTTCAATTTCATTGTGTCCGCATATTCGTAGAAACGTGGTCACATTCTCTTCAATGCTAACATTCAATGTAGGTTGTAAACCATAACTCATTTGCAACTTTTCACATAGTGATCTAAAACAATCAATAGACATCCGTAGTAACTGTAGACAAGCAGCACTATCGTCTTGCAGTCGACGCCAAATACTTCTCCATCATAAACCACCATCTGTTTAAACTGGTCCTCTTTCAAAATATCGATTATAATAACTCAATGATGGTTGGATTATTAACTCTTCAAACTGCTCATTTTCCAAATTCTATAACTTAAGTCTATCATCGTAATTTAGATTGTGAGCACCTTGTGATCGTAACTGACATATACGAAAAGCCTGAAATTTTTTTAAGACAAATTTAAGCTAAATAAAACTGATGAGAAATATCAAAAATCTGTAGTACATAACGAAAATTACAAAAATATAATGCAAAACAAAACATAACAACAACTAACAAAGCACAAATGATATTAAACTAGCCCTCAGATGCTGAATCACTTTGACGAGTTTCATTTAAATTTGGTCCTCGTTTAGATCCCCAAATGTTGAATAATCTTCCTCGTCTTCGAGGACATGATGTTTTACCAGTAGAAGTGTAATTCGTGAAACCAAATTCTGGTGAAACTCCCCTAACAACGTTTTGGATAGTAGGACTTCTTCTTCATGTGAAGTCCTTGGTGAGCATTTGTTCTATTTTCCTCTTCTGTTCCCAATGAAAATCCAAGTTGAACATTTGTTGGAGGGATACATTGTGGAGTATTTTGAGATAATCCCACTGCTGAGTTGTTGGTGATGACCCCCATTGTGGAGCATTTTGGGGTGTGAACTCCATTGCTAAGCCATTGGTGATGAACTCCATTGTGGATTATTAGATGATGATCCCCATTGTGGATTATTTGATGATTGTTGAGCATTTGGCGGCAAACCCATTGTGGAACATTTGGCGAAGAACTCCATTGGGGCACATTTTGGAGTGTTCTCCATTGCGGACCATTTGGAGATGTACCCCATTGCAGAGGATTTGGAAGTGAACTCCATTGTGGACCATTTGGAGATGCACCACATTGAGGCGCATTCGGAGGTGTTCCCCATTGTTGAAATCCATAACCCCATTGGCCACCAGTATTTTGATCCCATGAACAATTACCACCAGATGAAGGACTACTAACAGAAAAACCACTTGCATTAGGACTCCCAAAATTTGGTCCGGAGACTAACCATTTCCCCACATATTCACCATCTCGGGTATATCCAGTAAGAGCTTGTAAAAAAGTTCAGCGTATCTTTGATGGTTCTCTCAGCTCTGTCAGTGAAGTACTTGCGCCAAAATCTTTCTTCTTTAAATGCATGAATGCATGCCCAATAAAAATCAGTGTCACTTGGAAGCTCCATTGATTCAAAAATCTTCACAGCCGTATCAAATTCATTGTAATCATCTTCGTCAAAAGAATTTGGGCGGAGTTGTTGTAAACTTTCGCGCTGAAAATCTCTAAAGCCAGTGACTGTATCTGTGAGAGTTCTCTCAAATGATTGTTTTTTTACGACTTCCTTGTGATCCACTCCTGATAGAGATCTGTGAGCTTCCCGCACCTCTTTGTGAACTATTTTCGTGTCATACTCCAGCTCGTTGTTAACCTCTATAAGTAGGAATTTGGAAAGGAGCAGTGAGTGAAGAATTCTGATGCAAATGTTCATGAGTAAACTCATTTAAAGAACGCATTTCATCATCAATGTTAACGCGATACACTTCTTCATTTTCTTGCGTCTCCGGAACATGTGTGTCACCACCATATGTTTCAGAGTACACATGAACGTCCTCGTTATTTTGACCCTCATTAATCAATACTTCTCTTCTTTGATGCACAGAGTACTGAGATTGCGATTGGACGTCATATAATATGAAACATCTTTGCATCACTTCCCAAAGCTCTGGTGATTTTCGTTTAAATGATTTTACAATCTTACATACCTGTTAATAAGATTATAAAAGTGTTAATTTACAAATTTTACATATATGTAACTTTACTAAACGTATTTTGGTTGTAAGAGACATCATAAGTACTTACTTCACGATCTTTCCACCCTGAGTTAGACGCAGTTATCACAGACGTAGTTGGGTCAACCGAGATGCCCTTAGAATTTTGTATAAGATGCTTGTAATTCTTGTACTTTCTTTTTAGTTGATCAAGTTTTTCTTTGAAAAACCAATAGTTTACGCTAAGATTAAACTCCTGGTTGAACTTATCAACAACAAACTCTCTACCAGTAGCTGTAGGATCTTTGAAACGGTAATTGCTCATGCTAATTGCTTGATCATACAACTTAAGAATATTCTTTCTCGGCTAGGCGTCCACTTAAAATTGTCTCTGCTCTATGAATTTCAAAAAATTTAATTAATTATTTACTAATCTTTTTACTATTCTAAATTTTAAAAAAAAAACATTTACTCGTGCTGATGTTTCTGTAGGAATATGATATATTCTTCATCGGAAAAATTTGTGTTTTGCCGGCGATTAGACGCCATATCTACAATTTTTAAAATAATATATAGTAGGATTTTCAAAAATACAAATTTTGGGCAAAATAGGAGTGGACTCATACCACTTTTGTCTCTAGTGGTGGTGGTATTTTTGAAAAATGTACAACCCAAAGTGGTATTTCCCAAAATTTTCTATTATATAAACCACACATATTTATATCATACAAGTGATTCATTTACAATATAATTATAAGCCTATCATTTTATAAGTGTTATTTTGAAAAATAATACTTTAATTGTTTTGAGAAAAAAAACTTAATCTGTTTGAGTATAATTATATATGCATTTATCAAAATAATTTTTTTATATAGTAAATCTATAATGTAACCTAAATTATAACTGTAGCACCACTAGTTTAGTTGAGTGTCCATAACGGAAAATTATATAAATGATAGTTTAAAAAAAAAAATATTTTTACTATTTTACAAAAACACTTAATATATATGAATGTATTTATAAAAATAGTTGTTGTTTACATAGTAAATCTATAATATAAAATAAACTATAATTATAGTATTAATAACTGAATTGAATGTCCATATGATTAATACAAAATTATATCAATTTATAGAGAATAATCTTGAAAAATAATATTTAACTATATATATAAATATGCTATTTAAATATTTCGAATATACCTATAAACATATTTACTAGGATATTTCTAGTGAGGTTATACATATAAATTTATTTGTAGGACATAAGATATATAAATAAATATACACATATGATGTATAAAAAATATTAAAATTTCAGCCTAATTTATTGACGCATTGTTGTTTATTATCATAATTAATTTCATAGGTTTAAAATATTGACATCAAACAGAAATCTACTCTTTTTTAAATTGAATAGATTTACTTTACATTATTTACATTGAAAAAAAATTACACATGCTCTTGTGATTAGTACACATGTGTAAACCACTATACTATATATTTATTATGCATATATTATATAGTTAACACACCAAATATTTTGTTTGACTATAATATATATAGACAGTTGAAATAAAACATATCATATTTTACAACTACTAACATATATTTTATAAATATATTAAAAATAAAGGTAAACACAAAATACTTTACAAAAATTAATTATTTTAACAATTTTCATGAACAGTACAAATTATATTCCTCGTTTTCCATTTTAGATTATTTATGTTGATAAAATTGATACATATTTTTCTAATTAGTACACATATTTAAACAATTATATTCTTAATGAATCATACTATAGTTTATAACTAATAATATGTATTATATACATGTATATTGTAAATAAATAAAAGTGAACAATGACCTTATAAAAAAGTGGAAGTGGATTAAAGAGAAACCTTTGTAAAGTGTAAAATGAATGTATGATTGTTTTGAAGTGAAGTGAGCAAATGAAAAATGGTATAGTAATTTATAGAAGAAAGTTAGATATATAATAATAAAAATAATGATTTAAGTAATCTCTTTATTGGTCAGTTTATAGGCAAAAAAAATGAAATGCTCGAAATTGGTGGAAGGGAGAACATGCAATGGTCCGCCTCCTTTTTTCTTACAAAAAGACAAGAAAAAGTAATCTGCATACAGTTCTCCTATTGATTACGATAAATGACAGAAAAATTTGATTGTCACTTTTGGGGCAGAAAATCTGTATGTGAGGGTGGTCTGCTTTTATCATGCGGACTTATTCAAACCCTAAAAATGCAGATTGTTCTGCATTTGATCTCTATTCATCTGTTTTTTTTTTTGCAGATCTATAAATAATTAATAAATATTTATTGATTTGCATACAGATCAATTTTTTTTGTCTTTTGTCAATAAAAAGTATAACCTGCATGTTTTTTTACCAGATCAATGCAGATCAAACAGTTTTTTTTTTCTAATCTGCACTTGTTATGGCTGATCTGCATTTTATATTTGATCTGCAAATTTTTAATTTGCATTCCATTCAAAGCCTATAAAAAATCCAACATGCATGTTTTTTGACAAGTTTAGAATTGTAAAAGCAGTTCAGATATTGCAGATCAAATATTTCAACAGTACAAAATAATTAAAATGTATAAAAATTATTGAAAATTTATTTAAATACAACACATAAACTAATATACTATATATTTGCATGCATATATTATAGTTAGAAATAAAAGACACCAAATATTTTGCACAATATATATAGAAAATTAAATAAAAACATATTATATTTTACAACTACTAACATATTATATATATAATAAATAAATGTAAACACAAATTACCTTAAAAAAAGAGAGAGTGATGGACAATAATAAGAGAGAGCTAAGCAAGATTAATGTTTGTGGTTGTGTTTGTAAAGTGCTACATACAAAAAAAAAGAGTATTATAATTTATAGAAGAAAATTAAATATATTTTAAAATTAGTTAGTTTTAAATTTTTCGTGAATAAAAAAAATGATGAACAGCTTCAAATGTATGGTGGAGAAGAAATGCATGTTGTTCTCCCGCTTTTTGCAGGAAAAGACAAAGAATTTGGACTATGTGTAGTCTTCCTCTTAAATAGAGTAAAAAAGCATGAAAAGGTAAATGACACTTTAAAGACAGAAGAACGACATGAATAGGTGAACTGCACTTTTTCCACAGTGTTATTCAGAGTCTAGGGCTTTGAATGGTGAAAACGGTTCAAGCGATGCAGATCATGCAAATCAATTGGGATAAGTGCAGATCATGCAAATCATGCAGATCATGCGGGACAAGAGTAGATCAAACTGATCAAAAAATATATTATATGTACTGGAATGGTAAAAGCAGTTTAAATAGTGCAGATCAAATATTTAAAAAGTACAAAAATAATAAAAATGTATAAAAATATTATAGGAATTTTTTTTAAACACATAAACTACTATACTATATATTTACATGCATATATTATAGTTAGGAAAAAACCACACCACATATTTTCCACAATAATATATAGACAGTTTAAATAAAAACATATCATATTTTATATATATATATATATATTGTAAATAAATGTAAACATAAATTACTTTACAAAAAGAGAATGATGGACAAGAATGAGAGAGAGCTGGGCAAGAAAAATGTTTGTGATTGTGTATGTAAAATGATGCATTAAAAAAAAGAGTATAATAAATTATAGAATAAAATTAAATATATTTAAAAATTAATTATTTAAAATAATTTCGTGAACTAAAAAAGAAAGTGGATGAACAGCTTAAAATGTGTGGTGGAAAAGAGATACATGTTGTTCTACTGCTTTTTTCAGAAAAAAAAAAAAAATTGGACTAGTGTAATCTTCGTGTTTGATCGAGTAAAAAAATAGGAAAATGTGAATGACACTTTGAGGACAGAAGAATTACATGCATAGGTGAACTGCACTTTTTCCACAGTGTCATTCAAAACCTAAGGCTTCGAATGATGAAAGCGTTTCAGGCAGTACAGATCATGCAGATCAAGAGCTTAAATAGTGGTACAGAACAAATACAGATATTTAAAAAGTACATTTAATCAATATTTTATGCAGAACAAACAAAATGCATAATAAACAACTATTAATCTGCATGTAGATTTAAAATAGTTTGAAAATATTCAGTTCTGCAAAAAGTAGGTCTCGAGGACTTGTTCATTAAATTCAGATAAACTATGTTTTTTTTTACTTTAATAACCTTTAATTATCTCAGGGCCAGCACTGAGTATGGTTATTAGTATAAGAAAACTAATATAATTTAAAATTAATTAGAGAGATTTTTTGAAATGACCTCTTTTGAGACATTAATGTGAAGAGAGACATACCGAAAAAGAAAATTTTTAAAAATGACCCCTTTTGTTGTGAAATTACGCTTTACCCTTTAAGGAATACTAAACCCAACCCCCTTAGGGAACAGTGAACCCAAACAAAATTTGTCTACCGTACTCTGCCTTACTCTGCCTTAATATGTGGGTCATTTCCAACATTTTCCTTTTGGGTGGGTCTCCCTTGACATTAATGTTTGAAAATGGGTCATTCTGACACATTTCCACAATTAATTATTTTAAAAATTTTCGTGAACAGTAAGAAAAATGATGAACAACATCAAATTTGTTGTGGAGAAGAGATGCATGTTGTTCTCCTGCTTTTTGCAAAGAAAGACAAAGAGCCTGAATGGAGGTGCAAAAGTAACTACAGATTAAATCCAGATTATATAAAAGGTGTTGTGAACTGAATGTTCTGTGTGTATTATTATGAGGACTAAGGGTCTCTTTATATAGTGGTTACACCAGGTAGAGAAAAGGTAATTATCCTTTTACTACTCATAACAAGAAAAGGAAATATTCTATAAACTTATTCCTTATCTATAAAGGAAAACATCTAATTATACTAAGGAGCGGTTATGTTAATAACCTCTATATGGATCGGTCTATATTGAATCCATTAAACCAAACGGTTCATAACACTCCCCCTTGGACGAAATGACCGATCCCTAATGCAACCAAGGATCTTTGTAATACGCTTGGGGATGCTGCCTTATTAAAACATTTCTAAGGAAAACCCAGTGGGACAAAACCTTAGCGAGGAAAAAGAGTACAGCACGTATTACTCCCCCTGTTTTAGACATCATTAAAGTCCCTTAGGCGGCGCATGCCGATCTGATACATCAGCTTCTTGAGCGTGGAGGTTGGGAGCGACTTTGTGAACAAGTCACCTGAGTTGTCGCTTGAACAGACTTAAAGCACTTGTATTTCTCCAGCCTTCTGGAGATCTTGAGTGAAAAAAGAATTTTGGCAGAATGTGCTTCGTCCGGTCTCCCTTGATGTATCCATCTTTCAGTTGAGCTATGCATGCAGCATTGTCCTCATGAGTCATCGATCTCAACCAAACACATTCACAGCTGGCTTCATGAATCGCCAAAATCTCTGCGTGAATTTGATGACGTGGCCGTGAGTGTCTGCTTCATGGATCGCCATGAAATTGTGGTTTCTCCGTGAGTGAACACATATCCTGTCTGAGATCGTCCATTGTGTGGATCCGATAGATAACCTGCATCAGCAAAACCAACTAAACCTTGGTCGTTATGGTTAGTGTAAAATAGACTCATATCTTTCGTTCCTTGTAGGTAACGAAGTATGTGTTTAATCCCATTCCAGTGCCTCTGGGTCGGACAAGAACTAAATCTTGATAGGAGGTTCACGGCAAAACAAATGTCTGGTCTAGTATGACTAGCCAAATATAATAACGCTCCTATGACACTGAGATATGGCACTTCAGGACCAAGGACTTCTTCATCCTTTCTTTTCGGACCGAATGGATCACTGTTCAATCCAAGGCTTCTCACAACCATTGGGCTACTCAATGGGTGGGCCTGGTCCATATTAAATCTCTTGAGTACCTTTTATGTATATGCCATTTGATGCACAAGGATTCCATTATAAACAGAACTTAGTTTTTCCTAAGTCTTTCATTTCAAATTCGGCCTTTAAATATTCAACTGTTTGGGCGATCTCTCCAGAGGTTCCGAGGAAGTTCAAATCATCCACATATACTGCTATCATCACAAATCATTTGTTTGCAAACTTCTTTATAAAGATACACGGACTGATGGGATCATTTTTATATCTGGATTTAATCAGGTACTCGCTTAAACGATTGTACCACATGCGCCCACTCTGTTTCAGTCCGTATAAGAATTTGGTTAGCCTAATGCAGTGTTCTTCTCGAGAACTTTTCTTATCTTTGAGCTCAACACCCTCTGGTAATCGCATTTAAATCTCATTATCCAGTGGACCATATAAATAGGCGGTTACTACATCCATTAACCGTAAATCCAATTTTTCTTTTACGGCCAGACTTATCACGAATCGGAATGTCGTTGCATCCACCACATGGGAGTATGTCTCCTCATAATCGATTTCGGGTCTTTGTGAGAATCCTTGTGCCACAAGTTGTGCTTTGTGTCGAACAATCTCTCCTTATTCGTTTCTCTTCTTCACAAAGTATGTCCAACTGGGATTATATCTGAGGTGTCCGAATTATGGGACCAAAAACCTCTCTCTTCTTTAAAGAGTTTAACTCCACGTCTTTTAAGCCAGTCTAATCGGCGAGTGCACTCTAAAATGGACGTGGGTTCTAGATCCTCATTCATTACATCAAGGGCTACATTGCATGCAAATATTTCATCGATGTCGACATCTTTTCTATTCCATTAGATTCCGTACTTATCAAAATTTATCGAGATCTCATTGTTATTTTGAACTTCAGGACCATGATGCTCGGCGTCCCGAGATTCATTTTGCGGTACCTTAGGCTCATCTGTGTCAGGACCATCCACTATCTCCTCGGTCTGAATTTCAGCACCTTTCTTTAATTTCCGAGGAGTCTTATCTTTGGAACCAGTAGGTCTCCCCCGTTTCAAACAGGGTTTAGACTCTGTAGCCACTTGCGGTCCATCTTGGACATCAATTCGTATTGGTGCATTCACGGCTGGTATATACGATTTAGTTACTCTCTGCGGGTCAGCAAAGGAATCTGGCAATTGTATAGCTTGCATATGAATAATCTTTTGGACTTCCAAGTCACTTTCTTGGGTCCAAGGATCTTGCCAATTTAAGGATGTATGATTCCATGAGAGTTCTTTTACTAGCCGGTTCTCACTACCTACTGTTGGAAAAACGGACTCATCGAAATGACAATCCGCGTACATGGCCTTAAACAAATCACCGGTAGTTGGCTCTAGGTACTTTATGATCATGGGTGAATCATATCCAACATATATTCCCATCCTCCTCTGAGGTCCCATCTTAGTCCTCTGTGGTGGAGCAATCGGTACATAAACTGAACAACCGAATATTTTAAGATGGGATATGTCTGGCTCTTGACCCGTAATTAATTTGGAAGGGGGAATATTCATGGTCACTTGATGGCCTGATACAGATTAATTCAGTGGCATGTAAGACTGCGTGTCCCCAGGCTGATACTTGAAGCTTTGACCTCATGAGTAATGGTCTAGCGATCAGCTGTATGCGTTTAATGAGAGATTCGGCCAAGCTGTTTTGTGTATGTACATGTGCCATGGAGTGTTCCACACTTACCCCCATGGACATACAGTAATCATCAAAGGCTCTGGAGGTAAACTCACCCGCATTGTCCATACAGATGGTTTTTAAAAGAAAGTCTGGAAAGTGTGCCCGTAGGCGGATTATCTGCGCAAGGAGTCTTGCAAATGCCAAGTTCCGTGTTGACAATAAGCATACATGTGACCATCGTGTAGATGCATCAATGAGGACCGTGAAATATCGGAACGTCCCACAAGGTGGGTGTATTGGTCCGTATATGTCTCCTTGAATTCTTTCCAGGAAATTTATGGTTTCCTTATTCACTTTTACTGGTGATGGCCTTACAATCAATTTACCTTGTGAACATGAGGCAGAAGTTTGAATTTTCGGGATCACTCACCTTTCTTTCAAGGCGTGTCCTCTCGTGTTTAATATCAATTTCCGTATCATTCCTGACCCGGGATGTCCCAGCCGGTCATGCCATAAAGTGAACATATCCGTAAAAGCTTTGTTTACAGTGGCATTGGCTTCTATCATAATGATTTTTATACAGTATAAGCTCGTAGCTATAGCAGGTATAGTCTCAAAGACTTTCTTTTGGCCTTGGGCGATTTTAACTATCTGGAGAAATTCTCTGTTTCCTCCGCCCATTGTTTCCACATGAAAACCATTCAGACGAATGTCTTTAAAACTCAATAAGTTTCGATTTGAGCTTGTTGAAAACAATGCATCAGGGATTTCTAGATGCGTGCCTTTAGGCATTAAAATGTTGGTCTGGCCGTAGCCTTCTATAAGGCCGGCCGGTCCTGCTATAGTACTTATGCTTGCCCACAAGAATTTATGTCTTAAAGCCTTAAAAATTATTCATTCAAATCAAAGAAATAAATCCAAAGACATAAAATCCAAACACAAATAAAAGCAACATGAAATGGAAAAACTTAAAATCTCGGATTCACTTCAAACAGTTGGAAGTCTCATAATCCATGTTATCGTTCTGATCATAGTCAACGTATGAACTGCCTTCACAATATGAGGACTCTTCCTCATTTTCAGGAGGGATCATCTCACTGTTACAAAGCTCATTGTTTCTTTTCAGCATTTCATCACATCTGCTGATGAGTTCTCTTGTCCTTTGTGGACCAAGAAGGTAATATAGTAGGTCATTATAGTTGGTGAAAGTTTTGGCCTTGCTTGATAACACTATCTGTCTCGGATGGAACATAGATATGGTCTTATTTAAAAGATCTCTGTGTGTTATCACTTTGCCACATAGCATAAAGCCATGTACGATTCTCAGTAGAGTACAATTGTACTCATCCACGGAATCATAGTCCTGGAAACTGAGTCTACTCCATCCATCCATGGAGGTTAGCCATAATTTCAT
This sequence comes from Isatis tinctoria, assembly GCA_010577795.1. Lineage (NCBI taxonomy): Eukaryota > Viridiplantae > Streptophyta > Magnoliopsida > Brassicales > Brassicaceae > Isatis > Isatis tinctoria. Next base: position 14,935,114 of record CM021247.1, on the reverse strand, counting down.
TGAGAACCTTTCACCGAGCTTTGTCCAAAGGTCAACCGGATCTTTAGTATCTTGATACTGATCTCTTAAATCTTAGGTGAGATGACAGCGCATAATTGTTATGGCTCTTTGCTTTTGGCTTTCAAGTTCATCATTATCTTTGTAGATGCATCTTCCGAGTCCTATGTCCTGTAGAGCAAGTCTAGTGCTCAATGACCATTCTGGGAATTCGTCTCCGGAGAGATCTAGGATCGGGTATTCAAAGTTATTTACTTTGGCCATTCTTTCATATGCATCAAATCTTTCGTTGACATTAGCCATCTGAAAACGTTTAACGAATTTCAGTTAGGGGCTTTAGATATGATCCGGACCTTAGGAATATGGCCGGTCATGCAACAAATTTTCATTCAGGACTTTTAATAAAACCCAGACCTTAGGACTATGGCCGGTAATGTTTATCCGTTTTTAAGCTTTACAATCAATCAAGCAATTTATGCAATCAAACAATAGGGCCGATTTTATTTAATGGTTTATGCACTTGGAATTTTCTATTTTTAATTTAATCCTTAATTAAAAGTTAATCATTGACTTTTAAGAAAAGGAAAACAATTAAAAAAAAAGATAGATCATTAAAGGAAAATGATATTATCTAAGACTTTCCTTTTTACTAAAAGGAAAGGAGTTAGATTTTCCTATTTAGAATAGGATTAGGAGGATTATCCTTAATTAAAAGTTAATCCTTAACATTTAAGAAAATGAAAAACAATTAAAAGGGAAATTCCTTAAAGGGAAAAAGATATTTCTAAAAATTTCATTTTTCCTAAAAAGAAGGGATTAGAGATTTTCTATTTGGATTAGGATTAGGGTGTAGGCCATTCACGATTTTCTTCTTCTCTTTCCCTATGATTTAGGATTTCAACTTTGGCCAAACAAGATCATGAACAATTGATCTAACTCATGGAAACACAAGAAATCGATTTTAATGAATGTTCAAATTCGATTATTAACATGAGAATATGCAGTCCGATTTTTAACAAGTGATTAACAAGCATGGCCGATTTTAAACAAGCTTTAGGGTTTAGCTATTATGCATGAAACAACATAAACTAGCAACCCTAACATATGCCATCGATTTTATGCAAGGATTCAAACAGTTTATCAAACAATCAAGCATAGAATTGATTTTAGGGTTTGATATGAATTAGGTCAAATTCGATTTTGAGGTTTTGAGAGATCAAACAAGTTTATTCATATAACCGATTTTTAATGGTCTTATCTTTGCTTAGATTCAAGTTCAGATGATGGTTTAAACATGAACAAACAAGTTCTTAAGAGAGATTGATTTTAGGGTTTCTTATTCTTCTTAGTCCAATTCGATTTGCTCTTATTCTTAGCTTAAAGGGAAAAAGATATTTCTAAAACTTTTATTTTTCCTAAAAGGAAGGGAATAGAGATTTCCTATTTGGATTATGATTAGGGTGTAGGCCATTCACGATTTTCTTCTTCTCTTTCCCTGTGGTTTAGGATTTCAACTTTGGCCAAACAAGATCATGAACAATTGATCTAACTCATGGAAACACAAGCAACCGATTTTAATGAATGTTCAAATTCGATTATTAACATGAGAATATGCAGTCCGATTTTTAACAAGTGATTAACAAGCATGGCCTATTTTAAACAAGCTTTAGGGTTTAGCTATTATGCGTGAAACAACATAAACTAGCACCCTAACATATGCCATCGATTTTATGCAAGGATTCAAACAGTTTATCAAACAATCAAGCATAGAATCGATTTTAGGGTTTGATATGAATTAGGTCAAATTCGATTTTGAGGTTTTGAGAGATCAAACAAGTTTATTCATATAACCGATTTTTAATGGTCTTATCTTTGCTTAGATTCAAGTTCAGATGATGGTTTAAACATGAACAAACAAGTTCTTAAGAGAGATTGATTTTAGGGTTTCTTATTCTTCTTAGTCCAATTCAATTTGCTCTTATTCTTAGCTTAAAGGGAAAAAGATATTTCTAAAACTTTTATTTTTCCTAAAAGGAAGGGAATAGAGATTTCCTATTTGGATTATGATTAGGGTGTAGGCCATTCACGATTTTCTTCTTCTCTTTCCCTATGGTTTAGGATTTCAACTTTGGCCAAACAAGATCATGAACAATTGATCTAACTCATGGAAACACAAGCAACCGATTTTAATGAATGTTCAAATTCGATTATTAACATGAGAATATGCAGTCCGATTTTTAACAAGTGATTAACAAGCATGGCCTATTTTAAACAAGCTTTAGGGTTTAGCTATTATGCGTGAAACAACATAAACTAGCAACTCTAACATATGCCATCGATTTTATGCAAGGATTCAAACAGTTTATCAAACAATCAAGCTTAGAATCGATTTTAGGTTTGATATGAATTATGTCAAATTCGATTTTGAGGTTTTGAGAGATCAAACAAGTTTATTCATATAACCGATTTTTAATGGTCTTATCTTTGCTTAGATTCAAGTTCAGATAATGGTTTAAACATGAACAAACAAGTTCTTAAGAGAGATTGATTTTAGGGTTTCTTATTCTTCTTAGTCCAATTCGATTTGCTCTTATTCTTAGCTTAGGGTTTTACCTTGATCTTCTTTGGGGTTGAATTGGAATGGACCGGGAGCTAATAGACCTCGGTAACACAAGCTGAAATCGGATCTCCTTGGTTTATTTGGTAGATCGTCGTGCACTGTATGCGTGTGTGAGAGCGCGTCCGATGTCGGATTGACAAGCGGTTTTCCCCGGTAGATTCGTCTCGTCGAGGGCTTCGATTTGATATCTAGATCGCCTTCTGGTTACTCACGGTTTGAAAGATATGACTCTTTAAAGTTTTGGCAGCTGCTTTAGGGTTTAGGAGCTCTCTTGCTGATAACGTGTTGTGAACTGAATGTTCTGTGTGTATTATTATGAGGACCAAGGGTCTCTTTATATAGTGGTTACACCAGGTAGAGAAAAGGTGATTATCATTTTACTACTCATAACAAGAAAAGGAAATATTCAATAAACCTATTCCTTATCTATAAAGAAAAACATCTAATTATACTATGGACCGGTTATGTTAATAACCTCTATATGGATCGGTCTATATTGAGTCCATTAAACCAAACGGTTCATAACAAAAGGCAGTCAATTTGCTTTTTACAGTCAATCATCTTTTTGTGCAAAACTAATAAAATGTAGAATAAACACCTATTAATCTACATACAGATTTAAATGGTCTGAAAATATTCAGTTAAGCCATCCAAAAAGTGGATCTCAAGGACCTGTACACCGATGCATATGCAGATCAATCAGGTTTTTGTATTTTTTTTTCTTTTTTTTTAGATTTTTATTATCTCTTTTTCCTTTATAAACCCCATAATTTCTTTCCTACGCTATGCACTTTCACACAAAACTTCTACAAATCCTCTCAAACTTTTAAGGTATGATCTATAATTTTTTTTTCTAAGTGTAAATTTTTTAATTCTTATGTAGTGAGCTATTTAACACATATATTTTGTATTGTTTATCTTTAAGAAATACCAATGATCATTTGGAGTGTGGAAGGAGAAATGAAAAATTCTTTGAAATTCCCAAGATATGATATGCAAGTTCAAAAAGAGTCATAATGGTGACAATGGGACTACATAATTTTATATAATTTCTAATTTTTCAGATAAAGATTTTGTTGATGTAATGACCTGTACAGAGACTAGCAACACTAGATATTACTAGAAATATGAGATGAAGATCTTATGGTCAATATCATGGTACATATTGCATATACATTATAGGCAGACAAAAATGACATATATTAAGTTTTTAGTTTTGAAATTTGTTGTAATCAAATTTAAATTTCAGATAATATATAAATTTTGATATTTATTGTTATTTTTACTTTTTAGACAAATGTTGAAATTTTTCTTTCATCATTCATTTAAATATAGTATCGATGCTTTTAAATTTGTTTGATTTGTATTTGTTCTCATGATCTGCATGTGCTGTATTTGTTCTGCATGATCACATGTGTTGTATGTGTTGTGCTTGATCTGCATATTTTGTTTGATCTGCATTTTTTGACCAGTGTCCCATTCGAAGCAAAAAGAAAATTGGACTGTGTGTAGTCTTTTTTTTTTGACATCAAATGAAACCATATACTTAAAACGACTCGACAAGCAAAGTCGGAACATCAACATCAACATGAATAATGCATGAAGGATAAAATCTAACACTTCTTGCTAGTCTATCCGCTCTTGAATTGGTCGATCTAGGAATATGTATGAAGTTGAAGACATTGAAAACACCCTTTGCTCTCTCGAATTCTTCTAAATGCACTCTAAATGTCGGCCACAATGCTGGTTCAGACACCATCTTCACCAATTCCGAGCAGTCGGATGCGAACGTGACGTCCTTGAATTGTAAAATACTCATACAATCCATTGCCCAAACAAGTGCCTCAAATTCTGCGTGTAAAGGCGATAGACTACCCCGGACATTCCGGGCGCCCATCATTACCTCGTTCCCTAATTCCTCTGTAATCCAACCCTGGCCAGAAAAAGTACCCCCCTCCTTCCAGGACCCATCCACCTGGCAGATTCTACCCGTGGTGTGGTGAGCAGGATTAGGAATAGTACTTACCTGAGGACCTTCTTCTGGAAAAAATTTAACCGTACGTACTTGGGCCTCCTCCCACACTTGTGCTTCTGCCCCTGCTAACTGAACAATATCCCTTGGACATCATTCAATGTTATTGAAACACTTGTCGTTCCGACTTTACCAAATGTACCATAACAGCCAAGGGTAATACTGCCCTGTAACCTCTGGAGGTAGCCTCCAAAATAGATAGTCCATATTTGTAAAGACAGACTCAGTTAGAAACACCGTTGGATTGGACGGGACTGAGGATAAAGCCCAGACCTGTACAGCCGCGGGGCATTCGAATAATACATGATTGATTGTCTCTACCTCCACCCCACAGCATCCACATTGAGTATCGCATTGGATCCCTCGCGCCTTGAGATTACTTAGTACCGGTAGACAGCCAGAGACAACTTGCCATAAGAAATGTCTCAACTTTGGAGGGCACTTCACCTTCCAAGTAAAGACTTGTAAGGGTTTGATATCCGGTCCAAACGCAGGAGGACCACACGACGCTACCTTTGAATCGCGTTCCACATTATATCCTGACTTTACATTATATCTACCTGATTTCGTAAAATGCCACCCATACGAGTCAGTCCGATGTGACCGACTAATCGGAATACCCAAAATCGTCGCCACGTCTTGTGGACATATTAGATCCTGAATCAAGTTAACATTCCAAGTTTTGGTACGGTCGTCAATCAGGTGATTCACACACAGTTGTGGATAGTGAACAGTATTGTTTGGTATTGCTGGTCTCAGGAATTGGGCTGGGATCGAGGGGTCATTCCAAACCGAAATAGACGTCCCTGTACCAACCCGTTTGATTAGTCTTTTTCCAACCAGAGATCTAGCTGATATAATACTCCTCCATCCATAAGACGGAGCGTAAGATCTAATAGGATCCAGAGGATCCGAATGTCTAAAGTATTGTCCCTTAAACACCTTAGCAAACAAAGAGGAGGTTTTCTCAATTAGCATCCAAAGTTGTTTAACAAGGAGTGCCGTATTAAATTCTTGAAACAACCGAAAACCCACGCCTCCATCCACCTTCTTCAGACATAGTTTATCCTAAGACATCCAGTGCATACCCTTCGCTGAACTCCCAGAACTCCCAAGACTGTGTGTAGTCTTCTTGTTGAATATAGTAAAAAAGAAGGAAAATGTGAAAAACTACATACAGCCGAACTGCATTGTTTTCACAATACCATTCAAAACCTAAGAGCATGATTATTGGGAGCTCTTGAGGGAGGTTTTAGAAACTAAATAAATTAAAGAAACATTAAAATAAATTAAAACTTGTAATGATTATAGAAACATGTTTTAAAATAAGAGGTCTTAGAAACTGTTTCTAAAACCACATGACATTTCATTGGCTGAAAAAAAAACAAAGTTGGTTAAATCAAAATTAATTAATCAAATAACAGGTTAGAACTTTTAGTGAGGATTTTCCAATAATCATGCTCTAAAAGCATCTTTATCAGAAGAACTTCAGTAAGTTTCTAAAAGAAAAGAAAATATTAATATTTTTATATGTAATTATATTTAAATTAATTATGGTAATTAATTCACTAATAAAGTGATATGTGGAAAATTGACATGCGAAAAATTGGAGTTCTCAAAGTTTATGAGAAGTTTTCAAACGAAAAACTCTGGTACTTTATCTCTTATCTTCTCTCTCAAACAGCTCTTCTTCTTCCCCGACTTATCCTCTCCGGTCTCCAATGAATTTTGCTGGAACTGTGAGAGGACCCAGCCCTTGTTTTTTTCCTTTCCTTTCCTTTTCTCATCTAGCTTGTGCCTTTTTCCGTTCTTGGTGTTTCTCTTTATCAGATCTGGTAGCAGGGCTTTGGTCTCTAGTGAAGCTTGCGGTGGCTCGATGGCAGATCTACGGAGTTGGCGTTCCTGCGGTTCAGATCTATTGAGGACAAGATCTGGCTGCTCCTCAAGTGTCTTCCTCCGTTGATTCCCTGTTGTAATCCTCTGTCTTGGGGTTGCTTTGTTTCCACCGGCGGTGTTTTAGCGGAGGCGGCTCGGTATGGAGGTGGGTTTACAGTGTGTAGGTGTTTTGCGGTCTTGTATCATTGGGTTTCTCTTTTCAGTTTCGCAGCTACTTGGGGGCGGTGGCAGATCTGGAGGGTCTCTCCCGGCGGTTGTGGACCGATAATAGTGAGTGTGGGTGTGATTCATTTTCCCTCTTTCTTAGGCATTGCCGGCTCTGGGTCTTTCGCGGTGTCGGTAGTGGACCGATAATAGTAAGTCGTGGTTCTGGTGTTTCTTCTTCCTCTCGCTTAGGCTGGTCGGCTCAAGGCCTTCTCCGCTTTCTTCTGTTCTCTCTGCTTTTTTCTCTGCTCGTGTTTTCTCTTGGCATCGTTTTAGGGTCTTTGGAGGCGTGGTTATTCTTTTCTCCCACTCCGACGGTTCTCATGGCGGATCAGTTATCCCGTTTCGATGGTGGCGGCTTCGCTTGTGCTCGTTTGCTCTCCGTTTTGTTTGGGACCGTACTCGAAGGCGGCTTCAGTTTTGTTCTTTAGCCGGTTAGGTTTAAGGGTCTTGTTTCAATTCGGTTTTGTTGCTTCTCTGGTTTAGGATTTTGATTCAACCGGGTTCCTATTAGTTTAAGCTAGGTTTTATTTTTTTCTGTATTTTCTTTTTATCTCCTGCTTTTTTTTGTAAGTTGTAAAACAAAAAAAAAAAAAATTTCAATATGAAAACTTAAAAAAAAAAAACTTTATCTCTTATCTTTTTCTTTTTCTTTATTCTTTATTTAAATCTTGAGAACTTCTATGAGAATTTATTAATGGTCATGCTCTAAGTCTTGTTGTTTGTTCTCATAAATTGAATGAACTTTTGCAGTATTTCATTGTTACTCCGAGGGATGGAAACCAGAAAAATTTGTCAAGCTTGCCGATTAAACGAGAGAAAAGAAAAGGTTGGTATTGGACCTATTGGTATGTGACCTGCAAAGGAAACAAGGTTGGTATTGGACCTATTGGTATGTGACCTGCAAAGGAAACTAAATGCTCTATTTTCAGTTTGCCTTTCCCTTACCGTAATTACACATTTACACTAAGGACCAGTAGTTTCAGAAACTCATTAATAATTTCATGTCTTTGCAATTTGGGATAAAAAGGTAAACTTTAAAAAGAAAGAAAAATCAACATATCACTACTGATTAGGACGAGTTGCAAGAAATTAAAGAACATCACCTACTTTTCTGTCTTCTTCTATCTCCGCCATTGATTGCGCTTTTTGATTGGAGTGCAAAGATTCCACATTCCTTCTTCTTCTTCTTCCCCGCACGTCCTCTTCTCTTCTTCTTCTTCCATTCAAAGCTACACTTTTACTCTTTAACTTCCCATGGTGGGTTCGAATTTCGTTCTCTCTTACTCAAATTTCGAACCTTTACTTAAATTTCGAACCTTTATGTCTACTTTAGCAAGAAATTGACAATGTCGCTTACATGACTCTTTGATTCCTTTTTTCTTGCTGGAGGAAACTGAGTTTTGTGTGTTTTGGTTCGTTTTTCTGACACGATGGAAGTCATGCAGACATTATGTTCGATGATATTACTCTTACTGATAAGCGTTTCAGGTTTCTCCGACTTCGAGGCTCTTTTGGAGCTCAAGAAAGGCATACAGAGAGACCCTTCTGGTAAAGTTCTTACTTCATGGGAACCAAAGACTTTATCCTCTGATATGTGTCCCGAAAATTGGTACGGAGTTTCTTGTGATAGTGGAGATGTTACATCCATAGATCTGAACGGTTTAGGTCTGCTTGGAAACTTCAGTTTCCCTGTCATTGTTGGTCTCAGAAAGCTTCAGAACTTGTCGATTTCGAGTAACCAGTTCTCTGGAACTCTCTCCAAGATTGGGTCTTTCAAGTCTCTCAAGTATTTGGATGTATCAAACAACATGTTCCGTGGCCCGTTACCTTCTGGAATCGAGAGTTTGAGGAATTTGGAGTTTGTGAATCTCTCTGGTAATAGTTACTTGGGAGGAGTGATTCCTTCTGGTTTTGGGAATCTTGAGAAGTTGAAGTACCTTGATTTGCAAGGAAATAGTTTCTCAGGGGAAGTGATGAGCTTGTTCTCTCAGCTGAAAAGTGTGGATTATGTAGACATAAGCAGGAATAACTTCTCGGGTTCGCTTGATTTGGGTCTCGCAAAGTCAAGCTTTGTTTCTTCGATTCGTTACTTGAACGTGAGTGGGAACTCTCTGGTGGGAGAGCTATTCGCTCATGACGGCATCCCGTTTTTCGATAACTTGGAGGTGTTTGATGCTAGCAGCAACCACTTGTCTGGTTCTGTTCCTTTCTTCAGTTTTGTTGTGTCTCTCAAGATTCTTCGGTTACAAGACAATCAGTTCTCAGCTTCTTTACCACAAGGCCTTCTGCAGGAGAGCTCAACCATCTTAACTGAGCTAGATCTTAGCCACAATCAACTTGAAGGTAAAATAAAAACTCTATGAATAATGAAACTCCGGTTTTCATTTTCAAGTCTTTTTTTGCAAATCTTCTTTAATATCTTTAATTCTTGTCGCAGGTCCTGTGGGAAGTATAACCTCTTCCACGCTAAAGAAACTCAATTTGTCTTCAAATAGACTTTCGGGGTCCTTACCACTGAAGGTAGGGCATTGTGCCATTATTGATCTGAGTAACAATAATATCTCAGGAGACTTGTCAAGGACACAAAGTTGGGGGGATTACGTAGAAACTATCCGGTTGACTTCAAACTCACTCACTGGAACACTACCTGGCCAAACTTCTCAATTCTTGAGGCTGACTTCTCTTGAGGCTGCTAACAATTCATTGCAGGGTGCACTACCGTTTATTTTAGGAACTTATCCTGAACTGAAAGGGATTGATCTTAGTCATAACCAGCTTAGTGGCTTCATTCCGGGAAATCTGTTCGTGTCTGAAAAGTTGACGGCTCTGAACCTGTCAAACAATAATTTTTCTGGTTCACTTCCTCTCCAAGATGCAAGTTCTGCGGGAAACCTGAGCTTGACCAATATTGATCTGTCACATAACTCATTAGGTGGGATTCTCTCAGAGGAAGTAACTCTGTTCCGCAATTTGGTTTCTCTTGACCTTTCTTATAACAACTTTGAAGGGAATATCCCTGATGGCCTCCCAGACAGCCTAAAGGTATTCACTGTCTCTGCCAATAATCTCTCTGGAAATCTACCGGAGAGTCTTAGAAGGTTTCCAGATTCAGCGTTTCGTCCAGGGAATGAGTTACTAATTGTCCCTATTTCTGCAGAAACACCAAAAGGTAAAGCAGATATTACCTTAGGAAAGCATGGCTATCATATGAAATCTTCCGTAAAGGCAGCTCTGATCATAGGCTTAGTCGTGGGTGCTGCTCTACTTGCTCTTGTGTGTGCGTTGTTTCATTTTATGCTGAAGAAGCAACACGATGAAGAGAAAATGGATGTAACTGAAGAAAAGAGTAGTCTGCAAAAAGCTGAACCTTCACCTTCTCATGTGATTGCAGAAAAGAATAATATAGAGGAGAGTGTACCTTCGTCTTCTGTTACCTCTACTTCCACTACCAAGGCCAAGCTGCCGGTTTCTTCTCCACGTCTCTCCCAATACAGTGACTCTGAGAATTCTTCATCAGTAAGAAAAGGTGAAACCTTGTCATCCCAAGTATCTTCTTCAACTCCATCGCTGTCTAGAATCCAGAATTCACTTGATAATCCTAGATCTCGCCAAACGTCTGTGAAATTGGATGGCAACCTCTACATTTTCGACAGTTCTCTTATGCTTACAGCAGAGGAACTGTCTCGTGCTCCTGCTGAAGCCATCGGAAGAAGCTGCCATGGAACGCTGTACAGAGCAGTGCTCAATTCTGATTCTGTATTAGCGGTCAAATGGTTAAGTGAAGGGACTGCCAAAGGCAAGAAGGAATTTGCAAGGGAGATAAAGAAACTTGGGAACATAAACCACCCAAATCTTGTTTCTCTTCAGGCTTACTATTGGGGCCCGAAAGAACACGAGAAGCTCATCATATCAAGATACATTGATGCACCTGTTTAGCTTTCTATCTCCAAGGTAAATACTTGCATATCACTTCCTAGTAAAAACCTGATTGTTATCTTTGTTCACTCAAAATTTGATAGTTCACTCGTTCTCTTGTCTGTAGAGGCTGGATTGCTAAACCTCCCACCATTGTTGCTGGACATTCGTCTTAAAATCACTCTGGACATAGCAAGTTGTCTTAGTTACCTGCACAACGAGGAAGCAATTCCACACGGAAATCTAAAATCAACAAATGTTCTCCTAAAACCTCCTGAGCTCACTGCACTCCTAACAGATTACAGTCTCCATCGACTAATCACACCAGAAGCCACAACGGAGCAAGTCTTGAACGCAGCTGCTCTCGGCTACTGCCCTCCAGAGTTTGCCAGCTCGAGTAAACCGTACCCTTCTTTGAAAAGCGATGTGTATGCCTTTGGGGTCATTTTGTTAGAGCTTCTAACAGGAAAGGTCTCGGGGGATATAGTTTGCAGCGATCCAGGGGTTGTGGAACTCACTGAATGGGTTGTAATGCTCGTGGGACAAAACCGTGCGGCCGAGTGTTTTGATCCATCCATTGTTAAGTCACAAGGTTCAAGAAATGCCTCTGGGGTTCTTACTGATGTCTTGCAGGTTGCTCTGAGCTGTATCTCGCAGGCACCAGAGAGGCCGGACATGAAATCTGTCTGTCAAGAGCTATTCAGAATTGTACTCAAAAGGGCAAACTAGAAGAAAGATCATAACTCGTGGATTGGATAGATAGATACTATCTTCACTCTTCTTTGTGAATCTGTATATACGCCTTTGTTAAATTCATTTCTTCCATTAATCATGTTTGTGTTGTACCATAAAATGAAACTGTAAATCTAAATCTAATGGGAACACTTATTTGGCTGAGTCTAGTTGCTTTAAGGACGTCAGATCTTCATACTCTGCATCTCGTGGTCCAAAGTATAGAAATGGGACTCTGTATGTTTCCTTAATGATGATTTACAATGTATATATAAATATTTCTCTTGTTAAGTATGTGAGTAAACAACCTATGATTCGGTTTGGGCTATTCGTTTGAAATTGTCAAAATATGATTACGTTTTTCATGTTTCTTCGTCTTTGTTTGAGTTACTCTTGTTAGTGAGCTTTGGTTGGATTTTTGGCTGTTGTTATATGCATAAGTTCTTTTGAATATCGTCGGAAACGAACAACTTGTTGTGACTTAGTTAGAAGAGAATGTTTTATTGGACATTTTACGAAATCATCAATCATGCATTGTGTTCTTTCCTTCTTTTACTTTACACTACTTGAAGTAACTACGGTTTCTATTAATGCAGGAGAAATCAAGTTAATTTATTCCAAAGCCAAGTTAGATTAAGAATACAGTATAAATTACATATATATAAGGTTATTTGTTGGTTCACATCTCTACAAACAAACATAGCCAAACCATAAAGAAAAGCTAACGTGGCCAAGTGATCATGAATAATACCCGATAAAACCTTTTGTTCTTGGTAAAATCATAGAATTGTCATGTTCTAAACTTAAATATGAGAACAAACCAATCAATAGCTATATATATTGATGTTCTATTTGTTTGTTTGTTTCTTTGTCTTTTGTGTGTCAATGATCAAATTTAAAAAATACCTACCTTATGGAATTCACCTAAAACCACATAAATAAGTGCATATATTAGTATTATAACTACTTGGTTGTCTTTTTCTTGATTTCAAATATGACTCTTTATCATTTGAGTGTCGAGAGTCTATCGGAGGACACCACACCAGTGTTTCTAATAATCTTGATGGTCCCTTCCATGATGCATGTCTGTTTAACATCCACCAAATAACCTCTAACAATTACTTGGAGCCAGCGAAAAATGTAAATGAAAAAGAATTTAGAACATACAATTATTAATTATATAATTAATTTCTTCTTAAAGTTTTGGATTCATATTTTGCCATGTTTATTACTTTTTCCTGATATCTTCTCTCCTTTTGCTTCAAATTTTAATCTTAAAAAAACTTATCAAAGTTGGAATATTCATATAATTTTTTAATTCACATTCTTCATTTTACATTTTTGCTTATTTTTCAGCATATGTTACCATATAAATTTTATTAGTTGCTAGACAAGTGTTATTGGGAATTCATGAAATCATGAAAGGGCATAGATTATGCAAAGAATCAAACTCTTTATTTTTTTTTAAAGCATCAAAACTCATCAAAAGCTCTGAGAGGTTCCTTTGGATCAACATCTTCAATGAGGGGAAGATCCACGGCTAAGTCCTCAGCTCCAATGCCTTCTTCTTTAAGCTTATTTGCAACTTCTTCAAACAATATTTTGTTTCCGACCCGACTCAAATGTAAACCGTCCCTATCCCAAAAAAACAAAAAACAAGAAACCTAACTAGTCACATGCAGGTTGAATAGCACTGTTTTGGAAAATGCAACATATAGGTAAGATATATTTACCATAGACATTCTGTTTGCCAATTTGGAATCAGCTGCATCTTGGACCAAAGATCGATGGCAGAGATTTGACATTCGTTAGCTACGGCTACACAAGCTTTTGCATATACTCCTGCTGCTTCGTTCGTTCTTTCTGGCAGGCCCGTCGTGTTTTCGATATAAGGATATCTAACAATGTCAAGGTTACAATCTTAGATGTAAAGTTTTTGTAGCAAAAATGATTCAACAAGAGCGTATGTCAACATTGCATTTGGAAAATTCAAGGTTGATTTTGATAAAACAACAGTTTGGGATACATTTTTGAAAGAGGAGAAAGTTCGAGATGCCGTACCGGAGACGAGCCTTTTCGTCGATTGGAGGTGGACTTATGAGAATAATGACCGTTCTTGGCCAACGATTCTGTTGTTCGTAAAATTTATAATTATAAGAAATCAATTCTTTATCAAGAAAGGAAAACTGAAAATATTAAACTTTTATATTTTTAAACTTATTTATATTTGGTTTTGTCAATTATTGGAATTCAAAACCTTCGATCCATAATTTTATCTGTATGTAGAATGAATTTTGAAAATTTTGATTTAAAGAATAATACTACTCTACACTAACATATATTTTATGCCGGAATAAAAATAAGTTAATGCAGAAAATTCACATGATAAACAAAATTTGTCGAGCAAAAAAAAATTAGCATGAACCGACTCGAGTCCCCATTGTATTGGGATCATTTGCATTTGAGCATTAACGCACATGACATATGTATTGTTTTAAGATCTTTTTTTTCTTTTCACCTAAGAGATTTGAACCAATTTATTTATTTTTGGGACAAAGATAACTTTAATTTTAAAGTTAGGCTGATAAGCCACTAGACACATGCAACTTTTTTACTTTCTTATAATTTATTCAAGTTTCAGTGACCATTTATGTTCAAACTTCTTACTTTCTTAGTGTTATAAGGATCACCATTCACCACTTTATAAAAGCAACTAAAATTAGAGACGGTCTTTAGCCATGCCCATGCGTATGAAACAACAAAAAAGAAATTAAAAATTGTATGTGCGGGATTTTGAATGATGGTAATATAATAATCTTGACCAAAAAAAGATAAATAAAAATTGGTTACCTTGAGAACTGAAACTATAGAGCGAAGATTCTGGGTGTACTCGTGAAGTGGCACGTGCTGAAACCCCGAGCATCTCTCCGGCAAACACGCGTCGTTCGCTCCAAAAAATACAGTCACCGCCGCTGGATATTCTCCGCCGTCTCCTGCCGCCGCCGGAAAAATTCTCTCCACCACTTTTAATGCCCATCTCGTGTTATATCCACTGTATCCTCGTAACACTATATCAGCCTAAAATTATTCATACATCAGAAGCATCATTTTAAATTAGTGAAGACGTAATTGCGATTTTAATACTAATTAAAAAGCCATATCTAAGAATGAAAAACTTAAGAAAATATAATTGTTGACAGTAAACACACAAAAATAAGATATATATATATGTATATAATGCTTAATTTCCTAGAAAAGAATATGTTTTCATCATGCGAACCAATCTATCTATAAAACCAGTTAAATAAATACATTTATATAATAAAATGTTAATCAACTGAAACAATGTGAATACTCATTTGGCCACTGTAAATTAGATGTATTAGGATTTGTTTTATTAATGAAAACCTATGTATATAAATCTTTACAGATAAATAGATGCAAATCTTTGTGTTTATAAAGAGAGATATGCCGGAAAAATAAAGAGAGATATATGTACCTTGCGGCGGAGAAGATCGGCGAGAGAAGCTCCCCAACCACCGTCACTAAACGATTCCTCAGTGATTGAATCACCAAAAAGAACGATCTTTGGCTTCATCTTTTCAATTTTTCTTCTTAGAACACACTCTCTCTCTCTAGTCTCTATTTTCCCGAGAAAACCCAAACGAAACAAATGGTGTATAATTTACTAAAGAAAGGCTTATTATTGATGAAAACAAAAAGGCTTATATTACTAATTGCTTTCACCCACTAGTCACCGACCTTTAGTGATTTATATATTGTGTACATAGAGAACATAAAATAAAATTATTTTTATATCGTATAACATTTAATGGATTCACATGTTATACATAGTAAGAATAATATGTATTTTCTAATTTAAAAATTCTCTGTTTTTAGAACATAAAAAACGTTTTTAAAAACAAGGAAAAGAGATTTTTAGATCAAAATTTTTAGTTTTTATCTCTTTTGCTTGAAAAAGCTCTTAAGAACACAAAAATCTTGAAATCTTTTGGAAGCTTTTCAAATTAGTTTTTATTACAAAATAAGAATATCTTATCTCTTTTTCATCACGAGTACTCATCCAAAACCAAGGTATGATCTCTAAAAACCTAACTTTTATCACTTTTAATGTTTATTCAACTTCTAAAATTTCCATAGATTTGACAATTTCTTGTTAGTTTCTTAGAAAATTCACTTGATTAAGCTTGTTTCATGATGGGTTTTGCATAACTAGGATTACTAATTTGTTAGATATAATGGTTGGAGTCATGCAAGTGAAAAAAAATATACATCCATGTTTTATGTTCTAGAGTTATGAATGTATAACCCAAACGTAAATTCATTTGCTTTTTTTTTTTTTTTCAGATTACTCAAACCAATCAACCGTTCTAAGTAGATCGAGATTTCATAGTTTTATGTGCATGCATTAAAACCAAAAAACAAGTGTGGTTCATTTCGGAGGAATATATACAACATAATATCCTCAGAAACATCAAACTGAACGAATCTGAATTTATTACCTAAAGTTATATGTGTGATTAGGATAACAACAGAAGATTACTTTAAAAAAATTATATTCCACTATATATATATAAACTGCAAAACGACTCGAAACTTATAAACACATAAAAAGCAAAAATATCAATTAATTTAATATATTTGTAAATATTCATGATACCCATACATGAGTATGAAAGAATATCATCTAGTTATTGTCATAAATACGATTTTAATTTCAATATAGATAATAAATAGAAAAATCAGGGGCAATGATGATAGCATCGGCATTGCATATGACCTTTGCCTGCATCAAGGCACATACCGGCCCCTTTTCCCTTCTTCTTGTCACAATCCGATTGACATTGGTTTTTATCTCATTTTCCTGTGTTTGTGATAACATCAACACAAGTGTTTCGTTGTCCTTTCTGGACATTTCCCAGTACTCCTGTTACTGTAATAATTAACATAAACTTAGTTTCTGTATTGAGAATAGAAAAATATTTTTCACAATTTTTGGTTGTAAAGCACATGTTTGAATAGCTTTCTGTTTACTTTTACAAAAAAAAAATAATTTAAAATATCTTCTTCCTCAATCATTGATTATTCTTTGAAAATAACTAAATCATATATTGTGGAACTTTTACAGAGAGTATATATTATGGCTAGACAAAAAAAAAAAACATAAATCCGAAATCTGAATCCATACCCGACTCAAAATTTCTGAATTCAATCTGGTTTGGTTCGAGAATGATATTCTAATGTGGCTCACGACTAGGTACTTCGGATATCAGGTAAATACTTTAGATATAAGGTAATATCTAATCCGAATCAAAACCCGAACAAATTCCCGAAATATCTGAAATTTACTATATCCATTAACTTCTTTTATCTAATTTCCAGTAACTTGTATACTTTCGAGTACTATCAGGGAGTTTGTGTGGCTTCATACCAGGGTATTTGATTAATTTTTGAATAATTTTGGGTAAATGAGATATTATTAAGTAATTTAGATATTTTTGGGTAATTTTTATATTTTTGTGTATTGGGTAAAATTTAATCCAAGCTGAACACAAAACACAAAAGAAACAAATTGAGCCCGACTCAAAAATTAAAATTGTTTGAATGAAACTTATCAGCATGGTATTGAAAACCCAAAAATACTCAACCTGAACACATACTCAATCGTCCACTCCTAATTTGCATAAGTAAATAAAAATATGGTATCGAAACAACATTCTTTATAAATTTTAAAATGATTATATATAATAAATTAAGAAATTTATAATGTAAATACAAACCGAGCAGAAGAACGACGAAGAAAGCTAGACCAATAAACGGGGGTTGAAATGGCTTTTTCATCTTAGATGATGATGAATAGTGTTTTAAAAATTAGAAAGAATGAAGAAATTAGTTTATATATATAGGAAGTTAGATGTGTCACAGGTTGAAACATATCTAATTTAAGCTATCTACCTCTTTAAATTCCTATACAAAAGGATCTGAGTTTACACAGTTTCATGTCTTTTACTCATTTAATAGATTAAAAAGGCTTTAAACTCGCGCTTTTGTCTTACTTATATTAGGTGAATACATGCGATGTGTGCAGATTTTTTCATTATTTTTTTATAAAGAAAATAAAAATTGTTTTGTCTTCCTGACGTAAAAATTTTGATTTTACTCAACATAATCTTTTCTAACTAAGAATTTTACTCACTATCGAGTTTGATATGTCAATGTATCGATATAAAGTTTCTCCACCATTGCGCTTGGCGAAGATCAAAGATGTAGATAAATACAGCTACGAAGACATCGACATATTTATCATCGCAATCGAACTTCTTATTTGTGCACATAAACCGATACAACAACAAACATTTGTCTGTTGGCCATGATATAAAGCAATTAAGTGATATAATTCATCCTATGAGTCGCCAAACCTCGCAAGCGATTTTTGGAAATGGAAGGTTGGGATAGCAATGATCTACTTACTCTTGGCTTCTAATCCTATCTATCTAACAATGTATCTTAACAATAAAACAATTGCTAGAGTGACATTTTTGGAGATTTTAACCCAAAAATGACCCTCTGTAAAAAAATTGGGAAAAATGACAATTTCTTTTGAAAAAGTCCAGCGCCTTTTTTTGTTTAAAAAAAAAAGAAAAGTCATTTTGGCAATTTTGACAATCAGGTGATCATGTTTGGGATTAAAGTCTTCAAAAAAGTCATTTCATAGTACTAATGAAATCAACCATAAAACATGACCCTCTGCAAAAAAAAAAAAAAAAATTGGAAAAAATTAGCAGTAAAACAATTGCGGGCATTTGCTAGAGTGGCTTTTTGGAGATTTTAATGCTAAACATGACCCTCTGCAAAAAAAAATTGGGAAAAATTACCATTTCTGTTGAAAAAGTTCAGCGCCATTTTTTTAAAAGAGTCATTTTGGCAATTTAACAATCGGAGGATCATGTGCGATTAAAATCTTCAAAATGGTCATTTCATAGTATTCATGAAATCAAGAAAGAGCATAGATTATGCAAAGAATCAAAACTCTTTTATTTTTAAAGCATCAAAACTCATCAAAAGCTCTGAGAGGTTCCTTTGGATCAACATCTTCAATGAGGGGAAGATCCACAGCTAAGTCCTCAGCTGCAATGCCTTCTTCTTTAAGCTTATTTGCAATTCTTCAAACACTATTTTGTTCGCAACCTGACTTAAATTTAAACCGTCTCTGTCCCAAATAACAAAAAAAACAAGAAACCTAACTAGTCACATGTTGAATAGAGATTCACTGTTTCGGAAAATGCAACAAATGGGTAAGATATATTTACCATAGACATTCTGTTTGCCAATTTGGAATCAGCTGCATCTTGGACCAAAGATCGATGGCAGCGACGACATTCGTTAGCTACGGCTACACAAGCTTTTGCGTATAGTCCTGCTGCTTCATTCGTTCTTTCTGGCAGGCCCGTCGTGTTTTCAATATAAGGATATCTAACAATGTCAAGATTACCATCTTAGATGTGAAATTTGGTGGCGAAAGTGATTTAACAAGAGTGTATGTCAACGTTACATTTGGAAAATTCAAGGTTGACTTTGATAAAAGCAAAAGTTTGGGATAAAATTTTGAAAGAGGAAAAAGTTGGAGACTGAAAGAAAGGAAGACTGAAAGTATTCAACTTTTATATTTGGTTTTGTCAATTATTGGAATTCAAAACCTTCGATCCATAATTTTTTCTGTATGTAGAATGAATTTTTGAAAATTTTGATTTAAAGAATAATACTCTACTCTAACATATATTTTAACGCCGAAATAAAAATAAGTTAGTGTAGAAAATTCACATGAGGAACAAAAAAATGTCGAGCAAAAAAATTAGCATGAACTGACTCGAGTCCCCATTCTATTGGGAATATTTGCATTGGATCATTAATGCACATGACATAGGTATTTTCTTAAGATTTTTTTTCTTTTGACCTAAGAGATTTGAATCAAATTATATATTTTTGGAACAAAAATAACTTTAATTTTAAAATTAGGCTGATAAGCCACTAGATCATGCAACTTTTTTTACCTTCTTATAATTTTTTAAGTTTCAGTGACCATATATATACTTCTTAGTGTTATAAGGATCACCGTTCACCACTTTATAAAAACAATTAAAATAGAAAGGATTTAATCTTTGACTACAAAATGATTACTTTTTTTTTTCATCCGAAAATTTCATTAAGCGGCACACGTAAATAGGTACGCCTGGTGTAAAAACCAACAGGAAGTCACAACAGAGTAAAAACAGAGTTTGACAATTAGAAAAACAAGCAGCAGCATGACAATTACACTCCGATATTTGTCATCTCCTCCTCGAACAAAGTTTGCAGCCAACACAGTGCACCTTTGACTTACATAGGACTGTAGTCTCATCTCTTTGACAACGCTTTGAGAAATTTTCGTGGCTCCCTTGTTGCAATCTGGTGGTTCAAAGTTGATATCCCAAGATCGATCAAAAAAAAAAAGTTGATATCCCAAGACAGTCTATCCTGCACATACGAGAGGAGATCAACCAGTATTGTCACATGGGCAGGCCACTCTCTCGGCTTATGCAATGCCTTAATAGTTTCCATTGAAGAGGATGCGAAAGTGACGTTCTCCAAACGAAGCTTCTCATGCTCTCCAGAGCCCATTAAGGACTCTATCTGAGAATAAGCCCTTTAAAGACTCTATCTGAGAATAAGCCCTTCGACTATGCATTAAAACTCGACCAGCATCATTCCTTATCACCCATGATACACCTGCCAACTTCTTAGGACCAGACCAAGCAAATCCAATGTTGCATTTAAGGCGGTTCTTATCTGGTGGCTTCCAACCTCGAGCGATATGGTGCTGCTCTGTCTCAGGTCTATTTCTGCGCTCGTTCTGTAGCCCGTTCGCCAGACACCATTGCCGCATATCCTCTCTAGATTTAAGTACGACTTTATCCGCTTGGAAACACTCATTTCTGAATAGCAGAGCATTTCGGTTCTTCCACAGATTCCACAAAATCCAAGGAGACACTAGTTTGATCTCATCCGGGATATTTCTCGCTTTAGCAATATGCAGCAGGTGGGATAGATTTTCATAGATTGATCCCCCATAACCCTCTTCTGGTGCCGGCACATTTGATAGAGCCCAAACTTGTCTGGCCACCTGGCACTCAAATAATATATGGTTCACAGACTCTGTATTATCCCCACAACTCAGACACCCGTCATAATTTCTCAGCCCTCGTTGATTCAGTCTTTCTGCAACGGCCAAAGCACCTTTCATCGCCTTCCACATGAATGTCCTGATCTTCAGATATGTTTTGAGCTTCCAAATCTCAGCATAGAGTGGTGATAGTGATGGTTGAGCTTGAGCTTCGACATACAACTCTTTCTTATTCTCCTAGCAGCCTAACTCGTATCCACTCTTAACAGTGTAGGTCCCTGTTTTTGTTGCCGACCACAAATACGAGTCCTCTCTGAAAACCGCTGGTCTTTGTTTCCTTATTATCGCCACATCTCTTGGAGCAAAAAGATTGTAAAGCTTTTCTAAATCCCAATGTCGACCATCATTGGCTATGAGATCACTAACCTTTAGATCTATGTTCATAGTAGCATGCCGACTTGCAGCTCGTCGAGGCTTAGGATCCGAAATCCATTGGTCCACCCACACTAGCGTATTCCGTCCATTGCCAATTAACCTTTTCAGTCCCATCCGATTTGAGCAATACTTCCTTTCCTCCTTGGGATAACATTTTGGTATGCCAGCCAGATATTCTCGCCAAAACTTTGTCCTTGATATTACCTTGGAGCTTCGCTTTTGAACCGCTTAAGCATTCTGGAAGTCCCAAATAAACTCCAGTCCCCCCTTCTTTTGGTATACCCATCACTTGTTTAATGGTCGCTTTCTGGTTTTCAGCCACATGATCCCCAAACGTAACTGCTATTGAGATTAAACTTGATTTTGGTCAAAGCTTAATTTTGAGTTCATAACTAATTATCCTTTATTGGATATAACCCAAAATTAGGTCCAAGATCTAGAATTTTTCTAGAAACATCACAAGGATTCATCACCTCCTTAAGTGTTCTAGAAAATTCTTTAAACAAATTATAAAGATATTATGAATAAATATCTAGAAGGTTACCAACTCCTTATGAATTCTAGATAAGTGTATTAGAAAATAAAATCTAGATATTGTTATAGAAAATTCTAGAAATTGTAAAATATCTATGTAATAATGAGGTTGTAGAAGAAAAATCTAGATATTATATTAGAAAAATCTAGGAAGTAAGGAGGTTAAGGATATGATATTTGTGTAGAAAAATCTAGAGAATTAAGAAATATCTAAGTTAAGGAGGTTATAGTAGAAAAAACTAGATTTATGTTGTAAGATCTTTTGCAGGCTATAAATACCTCCTCACCCTCTCATTTGTAACATGCACAAGAAGTTGAACAAGTTAATAAAGAGTGTTCTAAAAATAAGTTCTCTTGTTTTCTCTAAGTCTTTCAAGTATTCTCTTAGTGTTCTTCCATTTTCTTCTTCATACTTAGAGGTTATTCTCTTGGGTTTCTCGGGTATTACGGTCTTGGGCTAGTGTTAAGCACTATCGGTGTTGGTTTCTTTACATGGTATCAGAGCCATTCTAATTTGGTTCTTTTCAAGATCGGGACTTAAAGAGAGCTTGAGTTTATTCTAAGTATGGAGTCAATGGGTCGTGTTGTTGGATTGGGGATGGAGATCTTAAACCAATCTAACTACAGGTTATGGAAGTCATGCATGGAGTCATACTTGGTGAGTGAGGACTTATGGGATGTCGTCGGTGGTAGCAGCACAACACCACCAAGGGGAGATGCTGCAAATGCGGAAGCGACAAAGGAATGGACACGGAAGAATGCCAAGGCGGAGTTTGCATTGAAGAGGTCAATATCCTCGAGAGTATTTGAGCATGTCTCAAGGTGCACATCCGCTAGTTCCATTTGGCAGGCACTGGATCAATTGTTCAACAAGAAGAATGAAGCTCGTCTACATCTGTTAGAGAATGAGCTGGCGAATGCAAAGCAGGGGGAGTCTTCAATCTCAGAGTTCTTCATCAAGGTAAAGAACCTTTACTCTGAGATTAATACTCTTAATCCGGAGGAATCTATTTCAGAAGCCAGGTTAAAGCGGTCTATTATTCGGGGTCTACGGCCCGAGTATACACCGTTTATGACTTCCATTCAAGGATGGGCTACACAACCTTCCTTGGAGGAGTTTGAGAACTTGCTAGCTTCGCAAGAATCATTAGCCACACAAATGGCTGGAGTCAAAATCCAAGATGACTCGGGGAGTGCTTTGTAGCTCGGAGACAACAGAGATTCAAAGGCAAACCCAAGTATGAAGGTCCAAAGAACAATGATGGACGAGAAGGATCTTCTACGGGAGATAAGAAGCGGTTCAAGTGCTACCGGTGTGGAAAACTTGGGCATTTCAAAAAGGATTGTAGAGTCAAGCTGAAGGAAACAAATATGGCGGAATCAAAAGCTCATGCTGAAGACGAAGAATGGGGAAAATGCTTCACGGTGGAGGCGGCATCTTCAGGTACATCCAAAACTAAAAATCTGGGAAATGATTGGATCGTGGATTCTGGTTGTAGCCATCATATTACCGGAGATGAGAAGTTTTTTTCTAGTCTTCAAAGTCATGACGGGAAAGAAGCCATTATTACCGCGGATAATTCAATCCACCGGGTTGAGAAGGAAGGGACTGTTGTCATTGAAGGAGATGATGGAAGTCCAATCACTCTCAAGAATGTATATCATGTCCCTGAAGTAAGGAAGAATCTTCTCTCAGTGGTGAATGCGGTAGACTCAGGTAACTACGTTTTATTTGGCCCAAAAGATGTTAAATTCTTGAAAAATATTCATGAATTAAAGGCAGACGTAGTTCACACCGGAGCACGGGTTAAAGATCTTTATGTCTTATCTGCCTCCAACACTTATGTGGAGAAGATGAGCACAAATGACAATGCCTTCATATGGCATGCTAGGCTTGGTCATATAAATATGACTAAGCTGAAGGTTATGGTGAATAAAGATCTGGTTAACGGGCTTCCAAAGTTGAAGATTCGAAATGAAGGAATACTCTGTGAAGGTTGTCAATATGGAAAATCACATAGGCTTCCGTTTGACAACTCTACTTCACGATGCAGTGCTCCGTTGGAGAGGGTCCATAGTGACTTGATGGGTCCCACGAGAACATCCTCCTATTCTGGGTTCCGCTACATGTTGTTGTTCGTTGATGACTTCTCACGGTACACTTGGGTATACTTCGTGAAGGAAAAATCAGAGGTATTTACAAGGTTTCAAGAATTCAAGGTCACCATGGAGGGAGAGTTAGGTCGGAAGATCAAGACTCTAAGGACAGATAATGGAGGGGAGTTTATGTCAAAGGAGTTTCTCTCTTTCTGCCGGAAGCATGGTATCAAGAGAGAATTTACATGTCCACATACACCTCAACAGAATGGAGTAGCAGAAAGGAAGATCAGACATCTAAGCGAGACTTGTAGAAGTTAGCTACATGCGAAGAATTTACCTAAGGCCTTATGGGCGGAAGGTATGAGATGTGCAGCATATGTCATCAACCGGATGCCGCTTAGTCCAAATAATATGAAGTCTCCGTATGAGATGGTTCATAAGAAGAAGCCAACGGTGAAACATCTCAGGGTATTTGGATCAGTCTGCTATGCCCATGTGTTCGATTCTCATAGAACCAAGTTGGAGGCAAAGGCGAAGAAGTGCATCTTTGTCGGCTATGATGAGCAAAGGAAGGGTTGGAGGTGTATGGATCCAGAGACACACAGGTACGCTGTATCTCGTGATGTTGTCTTTGATGAAGTTTCTTCATATTATGGACCTCCTCAAGTCTTGTTTGAGAAAGATGGTACGGGTTCCCTCAAAGGCGATGAACCAGCTGTTCAGATACCAAGTGAAGGTGGAAGTTCTGAACAAGAGATACAAGGTGAAAGGGGGCGCAGTAACCAAGAAGAAGATGAGGAAGAAAATCATGGTTCCATGGCTAATAAACGGCCGAAATGGAACATTGTCAAGCCTGCTCGGTTCAGAGATGACAGTTTTATCACTACTTACTCATGCTATTTTGCAGCTCCATTAAATGAAGAAGAGCCATTATCATATGATGAAGCAAAAGGAGTTAAAGAGTGGGAGACCACAATGAAGGAGGAGATGGATGCTCTTAAAAAGAATGAAACTTGGGACTTGGTTCCAAAACCCAAGATGTCCAACCCGTCTTATGCAAGTGGGTGTATCGTATCAAGCGAAGAATGGTTGACAAAATCAAGTTTAAGAGGGAGTATTGAGATTAAACTTGATTTTGGTCAAAGCTTAATTTTGGATTCATAACTATTTATCCTTTAATGGATATAACCCAAAATTAGGTCCAAGATCTAGAATTTTTCTAGAAACATCACAAGGATTCATCACCTCCTTAAGTGTTCTAGAAAATTCTATAAACAAATTATAAAGATATTATGAATAAATATATAGAAGGTTACCACCTCCTTATGAATTCTAGATAAGTGTATTAGAAAATAAAATCTAGATATTGTTATAGAAAATTCTAGAAATTGTAAAATATCTATGTAATAAGGAGGTTGTAGAAGAAAAATCTAGATATTATATTAGAAAAATCTAGGAAGTAAGGAGGTTAAGGATAAGATATTTGTTTCTTTACAACTACCAATTTCTCGACATTGATCTTTTGACCAGAGATGTTTTCGTACAGCTGTAGACAGTTCATGAACTCCATTGCTTGACTTGGATCAGCTTTGTACATAAACAAACTATCATCAGCAAAGAGCATATGGCTAATCTCTGGCCCAAAATCGTTGAATTTGATGCCCGAGAGTTTTCCAGTCTTGATTGCTTTGTTGATGATGTGAATGAGGGCCTCTGTACATAACACAAACAGAAACGGTGATAGAGGATCCCCTTGTCGAAGCCCTCTCTCTGGCTTAATGCACCCATATGGTCGTCCATTTATTAGAACAGAATAGGAGACTGATTCCACACAGCTCATCGTCCATTTCACCCATCTCTCTTTAAAGCCTAGAGCAGTCAATAAATCCTTTAAAAAGCTCACCACTCCACCCTATCATAAGCTTTCGACATATCGGTCTTCACAGCCATATATTCCATGGAGATCTCGGGATGTGTATGCAGGCTATGTACCACTTATGTGCTATGAGAATGTTGTCAGTAATTAACCTTTCTGAGACGAAAGACGATTGAGTCGGAGACACTATATCTGGTAAGTGTTGCTTAAGTCTTGCCACCATTCTTTTTGACACAATCTTATAGATCACTGAACAGAGACTTATTGGTCGCAGGTCGGACATTGTCTTCGGAGGATTGATCTTTGGGATGAGTGTTATATGGGTCAGATTCCATTCTTCAGGCAAGACACCTGTATCGAAAAAGCATTTAACCTCTTAGAGTACGTCTTCTTTGAGCACATCCCAAAACTGTTTAAAGAAAGCAGCTGTAAACCCATCAGGACCGGGGGCTTTATAACTGTTTATAGCGAACACTGCATTCTTTAATTCTTCCATGGTAACATCCTTCTCAAGATCATAGCTCATTCTGTCGGTCACCTTAGCTTGGAAGTCAGGGCAGATGCTATGAAAAGCAGGTGGACTTGCGGATTTGAACAGATTTGAGAAGAACCGGATAGCTGTAGCTCCTTTTTCCTCGTCCTTGAACTGAATAACTCCATTCTCATCCACAAGTGAGCTTAAGCTGTTCTTGATCCTTGTATTTTTTACAGACACTTGGAAGAATTTTGTGTTCTTGTCTCCAGCCACAAGCCACTTATCCCTACACTTCTTCCTCCAGAACTCCTCCTCGTTTTTGTACTCAACGGAAAGCTGATCCTTGATCATCAGGATTTTATCTATTGAGGGAGATAGTAAGGACTCCTCCCTATCTAGCTCTGTCCGTAACTGTTTTTTTCGTTTCTCGGCGTTTGAAACATTTTTCCTTTTCCATCCACTGATACTTTTCCTGCAATTCGCTAAACTGACCAAGAAGGAGGTGTTCTCACAAGGCCTATAGTTACACCACGTCTCTGCGACCGTTTCCTTAAATCTGGGATCCTCTGCCCATCTTTGTCAAAGCGGAACTGCCCCCTAAAAGGTTCTGTATCACCGATGTATTTGACGAGAACCGGTCTGTGGTCCGACCCGATCCGGCCAAGAAACCACTGATGAGCTTTGGGAAAAAGTGCAAACCATGAAGCATTACCGAAACACATATCTAGTTTACACTGAATCCATTCCTTATTACGCATTCCTTTGCACGTGAACACATCTCCAGTTCCTCCTACTTCTACCATACCACAATTCTCCAGCATGGTACGAAAATCTCTAAATGCTTCCGCATTCCTGTCAACTCCTCCCAGCTTCTCTGCATTCGATAGGATATCATTAAAATCCCCTATCATGCACCAAGGTTCTTTCCTTGTGATCCCTACTCGTGTAACCCTCTCCCAGACCAGATGTCTCATCCTTGTTACAGGATGACCATATACTCCTGTCAGATACCAACATCGTGCGTCTTTAGTGACTTCGATATCTAAAACATTTCTATCTTCCTGAAGGAACACCAACTCCATGTTCTCCTTCCAAAAGATTGCCAAACCCCCGCTTCTTCCACGAGGCTCCACAATTTTCAGATTTTTGTAACCCAACTCTTTTTGTATACTTTGTAACCGAATAGCTTTGTTTTTAGTCTCCATGAGGAATAATATATCGGGAAAATGCTCCTTACGCATTTCCCGAAGATGACAAATTGTCCAGGGATTCCCCACCCCTTGACAATTCCAGCTCAATATGCCCATTAAAGCTTTGGCAGGTCCACCGGACCCGCTTTTAAATGCTCAACCTTGAGACTTTTAATCGGTTCACCACCATCCTCCCATGCCTTTCGCTTTGATGAGATAATGTTCTCCTCTTCCTCAGAGACCATGTCAGAATTAAGTCCTTTTTCTTTTTTTCTTTCCGGGTATGTGAGTCAGGTCTCCGGCGATACTTCTTTCTCGTAGCGACTGTCCCAGATGAACTGGCATCAGAGAGCCCTGTTCGAAAAACTGTAGGACAGTCCAAAAAAGGAGAAAACACGGGACTCGAAATCTCCCCTGTATTAGCAATTGTGGGTTTTAAGATATCCCCTGTAGCTTTCAAAACTTCCTTTATGTTACTGCTCTGTGTATCCTTCTCTTTGCCTTTTGGAAAATGGAACACCCTCCTTTTCTCTTTATCGAGATCACGAAAATTGTTAACCGCAGCATGGACTTCTGCCCCATAAAATCCCCTTCTAAATCCGCATGGATTGTTTAACACGAAATTCTCGGATCTTCCTTTCATCTGGATCTTGCACCTGAAGATACAGCCTCATATGATCCAAGACCTCTTGAGCGATTTTTGGTTTGCCTGTACGAGCATCCCGTCCAACTTGTTCATCTGTCAGAACTCCAAAAAGCGGGTCCTCAACTTTAAGCGTTAAGGTTTTTGCTTTCGCGCCTTGACCCTCCTGTGCAATACTCTCCGTAGCAGTATTCTGCCGGATCTGAGTATTGAAAGGGCATCTTGCCTTTTCATGTGTTAACCTCTGACAAATGAAGCATTTCTTGCGAACCCGCTCATACTTGATCTCCACGAACTCTATCTTCCCTGAAGGAAGCTGCACTCACTTTTTGTTCTGGAGAGGTCGAGAAACCTCTATCAATACCCTTGCTCTTACGAAATCTCTACTTTGAGATTTATTTGGATCAAAGGCCAGATCCAAGACTTGGCCAACATCCTCTGTAATCTCCATAATAGTATATTCCGTATAATAGTTCACTGGAATATTGCGCAGCCTGATCCACATCGGAATAAGGGTGAGATAATCATCAGGTGGTTCTTCTACCCATCGTTCCAGCACCACACACCAGTCATCCTGGGTCCATACTCCTACCTTCAGGACATAAGCCATATCCTCCTCATATTTGAAGAAGAATTGAAAGCGATCCCTGGCCAGAGCCACCCTCGAACTCTTCCAATCAGGCCCCAGGTTCTTGGGAGATCCCATATAGCCCCTTTAATGCTTTGGTTATCAGGGTTTAGCAACCTTTCCATGATACTCATAGCGTTCTTCTGATTAGATCTGTATTTCTGATGGTGTGGCAAGACCAAGGGTGTATCCTCCTCGATAGTCATAGCCTGCAAAGCCTTGTTCAACTCCTTATCCATCTCTCTGAACTGAAACCACTGGCTACTTCGAAAACAGTAAGGAAATCAGCAGAGAGCCGCCTTCAGACTCAACGGCACAGACTGAAAACCCTACCTCCTCCACAACCTCTGCCCTCGGAAAAGAGCAAATATGGAAATTTGAAATATTCCCGACAGAAAAAAAGAAACTTCTCCGGTACAAAACCTCCACACAAGGAAAGTCAAAGACTCTCTTTGAGAGAGCATGTCCTAAGCCCACAAGAGGGAAAATCTAATCCACTTAATGATTACATTCTAAAACTGAATATTTGAAGATTTTTTAAAAGGTAATCAAGTATATAAATTAAATATACGCATGGGCCGCATGGCTAAAGACCGTCTCTAATATGATACATACACTTACTAATCATTAAAAATGCACTATTATCATAATTATTTATTATTTATTATTTATTATATTGGTTGAATAAAAACTTTACATTTCATATATATTTTTAATATGAACCCAATAACCATTAGCATCTATAGCTAAAATCGGCTGTCTATTACAAAATTCAATTTTAAAAAAAACATTGTTATACACCATCATCTATAGCTAAAATCTTCTGTAGATCGCCATTAACAAAAAGAAAAAAAAAAACTTTTAACGTAGATCGCATTACAATGTTGTCCTCTATGTGTTTGGTAGGGAATACGGCTAAAACCCCCCTGAACTATAGGCCTAGCGTAAATTTCCCCCTCAACTTAAATAAATTGTTTAAAACCCCATGAACTTTGGGGAATACGGCTAAAACCCCCTGGACTATAGGTCTTGCGTAAATACCTCCCTCCACTTAAATAAATTGTTTAAAACCCCATGAACTTTGTTTTCTAGCGTAAATACCCCCCTCAACTTAAACAATTGTTTAAAACCCCATGAACTTTGTTTTCATTTGAAATACACCCAAGAATTTTGAATCTCTGTTAATTTCGACAAATTAACAGATCCGTCTAATCTTGATTAACGGCATAGTGACTCAGCTGACACGTCGAACGTGTCGTGTAAAACGAAAAAAAAAACTCATGACCATATACAAAACGACGCCGTATGGAATTGGGGAAAAAAAAATTTAGGTCACCCTCCTCTTTCTCTCTCGATTCCGTTCTCCTCCTCCTTCGTTCTTTATTACTTTAACCTTTAGGTTTACGAAAGAAGAGAATTTTCGGCATATTTCTTACGTTTGCAGTTCTTGAAATGAAATCGGAAATCATAACAATGAAAAACAGTTTAATATCGGTTTGATTCTGTAACATTATGAACACAAGAAGCTCATGACCAACTTCGAATATGGCTTTGTTTAAAACTCCCCCAAAAGCAAAAGATTCAGTTTTCTTTTTGTTCTTTCTTCTTTGCTAAACACTGAACTGAAACTATTCCAAACTAGGCGCCACTTCTGTTGGATTGGACTCGAAGACATCTTCCGAGTTGGAACTCTCTGCTTCATCGAGAAGGTCACGAGACTGAATCGCCTCCTTATACACTGGAGGAGGAGAACGGAATCGAGAGAGAGAGAGAGAGGAGGGTGACCTAAATTTTTTTTTCCCCAATTCCATACGGCGTCGTTTTGTATATGGTCATGAGTTTTTTTTTTTTTTTTTGTATATGGTCACGACACGTTCGACGTGTCAGCTGAGTCACTATGCCGTTAATCAAGATTAGACGGATCTGTTAATTTGTCGAAATTAACAGAGATTCAAAAATTCTTGGGTGTATTTCAAATGAAAACAAAGTTCATGGGGTTTTAAACAATTTGTTTAAGTTGAGGGGGGTATTTACGCTAGAAAACAAAGTTCATGGGGTTTTAAACAATTTATTTAAGTGGAGGGGGGTATTTACGCAAGACCTATAGTCCAGGGGGTTTTAGCCGTATTCCCCAAAGTTCATGGGGTTTTAAACAATTTATTTAAGTTGAGGGGGGAATTTACGCTAGGCCTATAGTTCAGGGGGGTTTTAGCCGTATTCCCGTGTTTGGTATCTATGTTTGCATGTTTCTTTTTTAAAAATCATTTTATGTTACAGGTTGTAACAATATTTTTTGGAAAACTGTAAAAATGTGTGAGATTTCTAAAATCTCAATTTTTCCACATAAATGCAAAACACAAATACAGAATACAACATGTGCAAGATGATGACAAGGTTCAACAAAAAAGAAATTAAAAATTTTATGTGCGGGATTTTGAATAATGGTAATATAATAATCTTGACCAAAAAAAGATAAATAAAAATTGGTCACCTTGAGAAATGAAACAATAGAGCGAAGATTTTTAAGATGGTAATCAAATATATAAATTAAATATACGCATGGCTAAAGACCGACTATAATATGATATGATACATGCACTGACTAATCATTAAAAATGAACTATTATCATAATTATTTATTATTTATGATATTATAAATCATTGACCACAAAATGATTACATTCTAAAACTAAAGTTTTGAAGATTTTTAAGATGGTAATCAAATATATAAATTAAATATACGCATGGCTAAAGGACGTCTATAATATGATATGATACATACACTTACTAATCATTAAAAATGCACTATTATCATAATTATTTATTATTTATTATATTATAAATCCTTGACCACAAAATGATTACATTCTAAAACTAAATTTTGAAGATTTCTAAGATGGTAATCAAATATATAAATTAAATATACGCATGGCTAAAGATCGTCTCTAATATGATACATAAACTTACTAATTATTAAAAATGCACTATTAAGCCTATTATCATAATAATTTATTATTGGTTGAATAAAAATTTTACATTTCGTATATATTTTTAATATGAACCCAATAACCATTAGCATCTATAGCTAAAATCTGCTGTCAATTACAAAATTCAATTTAAAAAATAATTATTATACACCATCATCTATAGCTAAAATCTTCAGTAGATCGCCATTAACAAAAAAAAAAAACTTTTAACGTAATGTTGTCCTCTATGTGTTTGATATCTATGTTTGCATGTTTCTTTTAAAAAAATCAATTTATGTTGCAGGTTGCAAAAATATTTTTTGGAAAACTGTAAAAATGTGTGAGATTTCTAAAATCTCAATTTCTCCACATATAAATGCAAAACACAAATACAGAATACAACATCTGCAAGATGCCAAGGTTCAACAAAAAAGAAATTAAAAATTGTATGTGCGGGATTTTGAATGATGGTAATATAATAATCTTGACCATAAAAAGATTAGTAAAAATTGGTCACCTTGAGAACTGAAACAATGTTTGTCAAAAAAAAAAAAAAAAGAGAACTGTAACAATGGAGCGAAGATTCTGTGTGTACTCGTGAAGTGGCACGTGCTGAAACCCCGAGCATCTCTCCGGCAAACACAGTCACCGCCGCTGGATATTCTCCGCCGTCTCCTGCCGCCGCCGGAAAAACTCTCTCCACCACTTTTAATGCCCATCTCGTGTTATATCCACTGTATCCTCGTAACACTATATCAGCCTAAAATTGTTCATACATCAGAAGCATCATTTTAAATTAGTGAAGACGTAATTGTGATTTTAATACTAATTAAAAAGCCATATCTAAGAATGAAAAACTTAAGAAAATATAACTGTTGACAGTAAACACAAAAAAATAAGATATATATATATATATATATAATGCTTAATTTCCTAGAAAAAAATATGTTTTCATCAAGCGAACCAATATATCTATAAAACCAGTTAAATAAATACATCCCTATATATTATTTGAGGATCTTTTTTAAAATACTAACATTTACTTCATGTGTTTATTACAAGAGTGTCATCCTAAGTTATATTAATTAC
Source organism: Isatis tinctoria (assembly GCA_010577795.1). NCBI lineage: Eukaryota > Viridiplantae > Streptophyta > Magnoliopsida > Brassicales > Brassicaceae > Isatis > Isatis tinctoria. The sequence goes on along the minus strand of CM021247.1, from coordinate 14,902,598 downwards.
ATATAATGTTATTATATGATTCGATCACTTATATTAATTATTACTATTACATAATCAAAACTATGATATATCTCATAGACTCTAATTAAAATACATGTTATTTATTCATTCATAAAATATATAACTTTAATTATGTATTTGACCAATATAATCAAATAATTTTATATTAATATATATATCATGTTTATTAAATAACTTTTACTTGAAAAAATATATTATATTTCAGTATAGTTGTTCGTTTTAACTTATATTTATGACTTACGATAATAACTATATCACTTCATAATAATTTATTTACATAATCTTCTATTATATATATTTATAATTCTTTAATCTTTATTTAATATAAAACTTATAAATACTTTTACTTTATCCCCTATATATTAATTGAGAAGACAGAGATAAATTTCAGACACCTGTCTCACTGAGAGTAATTTGAGGAGAAGCTAACCAATGAAATATTTAAATTCAGAAATGTCAACAAAAAATTAATACACTTTTTAATATATGGAAATATAGATATTCCATCAGATTTTTTCTCTATTTTATGGTATAATTAAATTCAAACATTTATAAACATATAATTAAGAGATTTAATGGCTTCTATGACATTTAAATTTAGAAATTATATAAATACAAATTTTATCCCACATGGACTACAAAATGAAAAAGATTATATACATATTTCTTATAAATAATTAAATTTACTCAGAATTTTGAATTACATATATGAAGTATTTAATAAACGCCAAAATTTTTAAAAAATTGTTTGATTTAATCAAGTTTTATTTGAACTACATTATTAAATTGAATATAAAAATATTAATATACTTTTATTCGGTAGAAAAATTAAATATTAGTAACTTGATAAATTGTGAAGATATTATAATTTTTTTTATCAGCATAAATTTAAGTAAACTACAGATCCATGTCAATCCAGCTTGGAGGTGATGAACCAATGTGCACCAGTTCTGCAGGATGTTTCCTTGCACTCCTTGCTAAGTGATCTGCTTGCTCATTATAATTATTTTATATTTATCAAAATTATAATATTATAATTATTTTATTTTAATAAAGTTATATTATATTTGATAATATATTTTTATTGTTTATTAGATTAGATATTCTATTGGATATTAGATAATATATTAGCCATTAAAAACTTTGAGTACTATAATATTATGATAACAGTTTATATAATTAGCAGGTATATATTAAATATTATATCCGCACAAGGTGCGAGGTATCATCTAGTTAATATTATATTATAATCTTATTATATAATAAAAATTACATATTATTTTTCTTAAAGATTATAATATAAAAAAGTATATATTATTTTTCTTAAAAAGCAACTTACAAGCAATTTTAATATATAAATAAAAATCACTAATTTATATCAACTTACCATGATTATCAGATATATTTATTATAGTATATAACTACATCTATAATAAATTTTAAACATAATTCAAATTTCCTAAAATAAATCAACATAAAATATTTAATTCGTATTGATACCAATCAGTAATAAAATTATGGTAATGAAAAATTATTCTGTTTCTAAACTTAATTAATAATATAGATTAAAATAAGTAACCACATATTTAATTAAATAAACATATAGTAGTTGAATTTATTAAATAAATTAAGATATAAATAATATGTCATAAATTTTTACACGATCAATAATGATAGAAAATAACTGATTTTTTAGCAATGTTATCCTAAATATGATTTAATTGTTTTGCATTTATTAATATACAATTTTAAAAGATTTTGAAAATGTTGAAATCACATTATATATCTATATAAATGACTATAAATTATATTTAATTAATATTTATATAAACATTTTACTCCGCGCATGGCGCGGGTTACTACCTAGTTTATATAATAAAATGTTAATCAACTGAAAGAATGTGAATACTCATTTGGCCACTGTAAATTAGATGTATTAGGATTTGTTTTATTAATGAAAACCTATGTATATAAATCTTTACATAATAGATAAATAGATGCAAATCTTTGTGTTTATAAAGAGAGATGTGCCGGAAAAAAGAGAGAGATATATGTACCTTGCGGCGGAGAAGATCGGCGAGAGAAGCTCCCCAACCACCGTCACTAAACGATTCCTCACTGATTGAATCACCAAAAAGAACGTTCTTTGGCTTCATCTTTTCAATTTTTCTTCTTAGAACTCTCTCTCTCTCTCTCTCTAGTCTCTATTTTCCCAAGAAAACCCAAACGAAATGAGACAAATGGCGTATTATTTACTAAAGAAAGGCTTATTATTGATGAAAACAAAAAGGCTTATATTACTAACTAGATTAGGACCAGCATGATACGCGGGTGAAAGCGAAATATTTGAAATTTAAAATTGATAACCCGTATATCATGATTTATATATTTAGATTTTAGAATAAAATTTGTTTTAAATTATCCAAAACTGTATTTTATAACTCGCAGTTGAGAAACTCGAGAAACCATAAGAAACGATGTTTTTGAATAAACAAAAAGATCCTAAAAACACATCTTCAATATTTAATTCTTTCTTGTTATTTTTTTTTTCAATTCTATTTTTGCTTCCTTTTTTTTCCTTTCTAATTCCTAGTTAATTTTTTTCAATTGGTCTAATAATCTTTGTTTCTATTTGACACATGTCAAAATCCTTAAAAAATTATTGCCACATGTCACCATCATGTTAATTATTAACTTTTGAAAACCATACTTTATATAATAAGATTGCTTTCACCCACTAGTCACCGACCTTTAGTGATTTATATATTGTGTACATAGAGAACATAAAATAAAATTATTTTTATATCGTATAACATATAATGGATTCACATGTTATACATAGTAAGAATAATATGTATTTGCTAATTTAAAAATTCTCTGTTTTTTAACATAAAAAACGTTTTAAAAACAAGGAAAAGAGATTTTTATATCAAAATTTTTAGTTTTTATCTCTTTTGCTTGAAAAAGCTCTTAAGAACACAAAAATATTGAAATTTTTTGGAAGCTTTTCAAATTAGTTTTTATTACAAAATAAGAATATCTTATCTCTTTTTCATCATGAGTACTCATCCAAAACCAAGGTATGATCTCTAAAAACCTAACTTTTATCACTTTTAATGTTTATTCAACTTCTAAAATTTCCATAGATTTGACAATTTCTTGTTATTTTCTTAGAAAATTCACTTGATTAAGCTTGTTTCATGATGGGTTTTGCATAACTACGATTACTAATTTGTTAGATATAATGATTGGAGTCATGAAAGTGAAAAAAAAATATACATCCATGTTTTATGTTCTAGAGTTATGAATGTATAACCCAAACGTAAATGAAAGATTCATTTGCTTTTTTTTTTTTCAGATTACTCAAACCAATTAACCGTTCTAAGTAGATCGAGATTTCATAGTTTTATGTGCATGCATTAAAACCAAAAAACAAGTGTGGTTCATTTCGGAGGAATATATACAACATAATATCCTCAGAAACATCAAACTGAACGAATCTGAATTTATTACCTAAAGTTATATGTGTGATTAGGATAACAACAGAAGATTACTTTAAAAAAATTATATTCCACTATAAATATATATATATATATTGCAAAACGACTTGAAACTTATAAACACATAAAAAGCAAAAATATCAATTAATTTAATATATTTGTAAATATTCATGATACCCATACATGAGTATGAAAGAATCATCTGGTTATTGTCATAAATACGATTTTAATTTCAATATAGATAATAAATAAAAAAATCAGGGGCAATGATGATAGCATCGGCATTGCATATGACCTTTGCCTGCATCAAGGCACATACCGGCCCCTTTTCCCTTCTTCTTGTCACAATCCGATTGACATTGGTTTTTATCACATTTTCCTGTGTTTGTGATAACATCAACACAAGTGTTTCGTTGTCCTTTCTGGACATTTCCCAGTACTCCTGTTACTGTAATAATTAACATAAACTTAGTTTCTGTATTGAGAATATAAAAATATTTTTCACAATTTTTGGTTGTAAAGCAATGTTTGAAGAGCTTTCTGTTTACTTTAAAAAAAAATAATTTAAAATATCTTCTTCCTGAATCATTGATATTATTCTTTGAAAAATAACTAAATTATATGTTGTGGAACTTTTACAGAGAGTATATATTATGGCTAGACAAAAAAAAAACATAAATCCGAAATCTGAATCCATACCCGATTCAAAATTTCTGAATTCAATCTGGTTTGGTTCGAGAATTATATTCTAATGTGGCTCACGACTAGGTACTTCAGATATCAGGTAAATACTTTAGATATAAGGTAATATCTAATCCGAATCAAAACCCGAACAAATTCCCGAAAGATCTGAAATTAACTATATCCATTAACTTCTTTTATCTAATTTCGAGTAACTTGAATACTTTCGAGTACTATCAGGGAGTTTGTGTGGCTTCATACCAGGGTATTTGATTAATTTTTGAATAATTTTGGGTAAATGAGATATTATTAAGTAATTAGATATTTTTCGGTAATTTTTATATTTTTGGGTATTGGGTAAAATTTAATCCAAGCTGAACACAAAACACGAAATGAAACAAATTGAGCCCGACTCAAAAATTAAAATTGTTTGAATGGAACTTATCAGCATGGTATTGAAAACCCAAAAATACTCAACTTGAACACATACTCAATCGTCCACTCCTAATTTGCATAAGTAAATAAAAATATGGTATCGAAACAACATTCTTTATAAATTTTAAAATGATTATATATAATAAATTAAGAAATTTATAAATGTAAATACAAACCGAGCAGAAGAACGACGAAGAAAGCTAGACCAATAAACGGGGGTTGAAATGGCTTTTTCATCTTAGATGATGATGAATAGTATTTTAAAAATTAGAAAGAATGAAGAAATTAGTTTATATATATAGGAAGTTAGATGTGTCACAGGTTGAAACATATCTAATTTAAGCTATCTACCTCTTTAAATTCCTATACAAAAGGATCTGAGTTTACACAGTTTCATGTCTTTTACTCATTTAATAGATTAAAAAGGCTTTAAACTCGCGCTTTTTTCTTACTTATATTAGGTGAATACATGCGATGTGTGCAGATTTTTTCATTATTTTTTTTTTATAAAGAAAAGAAAATTTGTTTTGTCTTCCTGACGTAAAAATTTGGATTTTACTCAACATAATCTTTTCTAACTAAGAATTCTACTCACTATCGAGCTTGATATGTCAATGTATAGATATAAAGTTTCTCCACCATTGCGTTTGGCGAAGATCAAAGATGTAGATAAATACAGCTACGAAGGCATCGACATATTTATCATCGCAATCGAACTTCTTATTTTTGCACATAAACCGATACAACAACAAACATTTGTCTGTTGGCTATGATATAAAGCAATTACGTGATATAATTCATCATGTGAGTCGCCAAACCTCGCAAGTGATAGCAGTGATCTACTTAGCGTTGGCTTCTAATTCTATCTATGTGACAATGTATCCTAAGAATCTGATGGTCAATGTAGACTTGGTGGGATTTAATTTTTTGCCGTACTGATATAGTATTTTGAATCATTCTTGTAAGTGATTGACATAATCCTTTGCGGATAATGACATGAAGAGTATGTTATCGAACATTTGTATTGCCAAAATGGTCGGCAAAAATCTGGTCTACTAGTCTTTGATATGTTTCCAGCATTATTTAGACCAAAAAACTTGACTTTGAAATGTCTTGGTCAATGAAGAAGTCTGTCTTCTCACGATCCTTTAGATGCATTATTATCTTATTGTAACCTGAGAAAATATCTATAGAAGATAGGAGTTGATTGCAAGCTGTTGCTTCAACCATTGAATATATTTTGGGTATACCTTACTAAAATCAGTGAAATCAATGCATACTTTTTATTTTTCATTCTTCTATTTTGTCACGACGGGATTGGCCAACCAGCCGGATATCTTACCTCAGCAATGCAATCTTCTCCCAACAACCATTAAACTTCCTCATTAACCGCTATCTCGATATGAACCAAGATTACAACGTTTATATTTGATCAATTTGTAGGTTGGATTTACACTAGCTCATGGCTCGTGACCACTAAATCAAGTCCTTTCATATAATCAATTGACCAAGAAAAATTGGATATGTTGTTTCGAGAGAAACTGAAAAGTTCATTCATATGTCTTCTGCTAATTCATGTTCGAATCTGATACATTTTTTTGGATTCATTTAATCAAATATTATTTGGGCGATAAGGTCGCTCTTGGGTCAAGGTGTGTTGTTTTCAGCGCCTATCACAAGTATCTAGGAAACTCCAAGGCTTTGCGTGGCTACAAAACTTGTGAAAGATAACCACTGGTTGGTCCTAATAGTATGGATCTCATCTATCATTGAAAATTTAACACATTGATTATTTGTGCAACTTTATTGCGTGAATCCACGATGTTCCTTGATTTGCGTAATAAATATGTAAATTTCACAAGCTTCATTACTCCTACATAGGCTGCCAGTTTGATGGTATCTATCGTCATCCTCGGCTCGCCTTTAAAACTGGCAAGAGGTTTGACAGCTGGCCTGATGTCATTTTCATTGAGTTCCATATTTTTCAATGTTTCTTTAAATATCAAATCGACAAAAATCCCAAGATACATGTGACCTAACAATCATTGATTAGTAGCTCGATCACCAAATGATCATTGTGCCGCTTATCGAACAATAAACATCTTCCTCTATAAAAATAATCCGTGACTCATCGCCTAAAACATGTGGCCATTTTTGTGCTGTGAAAAACCATAAATTTGTACTCCTTAATTGACTGTACAAAGTTATCGCAAAAATGGAGACCTCACATAATCATATTGACTATTTGTTATGATTAAGGGAGAGCCTGATCTCAAGGTTCTTGGTTATCATGGTCATGCTTATGTGGGTTAATCTATGTGTGGCAACGTCAAACTGCCACCACCCTAGGATGATTATTCGTTTGGTGTTGTCCATCCTTGTGGTTGAGTTAACAAAATATGTTGTTGCGATGCTGATTGGCAGACTAATATTTTCAAGATTTGCTTGTATGTCACCTTTCTGAAATTTAGAGAGGATAACGTCTTGTTACTAACAGTATACAGATTATCATGATCATATTGCTTATAATAATAAAATAGAGCTATGAATTCACGAATTTGGCATTGCGATAATATTTTTATATGACTGCTATGGTTGTATTGGTGCGTTGTTGACATAGGTATGTGGCTGCCTCTTTGTTATGATCATATTTCATATAATGTTGACAAAGCTTGTAAAAATTGCCACACGGTTTTAAAACTATTGGCTTGAATGTTTCATATTTCTCTGCCATTGCAATTTTCTCCTCATCCATTTCAGTAATTCCATTTGCTCTATAAAATGTTGATGGTTTATGTATGTAACGACCCTAATCTCTTGCCCAATTTTTTTTTCCTAAGGCCCAGTTGGCCCATTTTCCATTTGGCAATCTCGTGTATGTGTGTAAAGCTATACACATCTCCCTCTCCGTAAACCTAACGCGCAGCCACCATAGAAGAGAGAGAGAGCATGGAAGTGCAACACTGAGGTGATCTTGTGTGCCACCATCGAAGCCTTGCCGTGATTCTTTCCCTCCGCTGTATTCATTCTCTTCCTCTCCTCATCACGATCGCATGCGAGCATGGGGCATTGGGTTCGTCATCTCCGATCACCACTACCGCAGCGTCTTCTCCAACCACCAACATCACTTCCTCTGCACCAGCCATCACCGGAGAAGTCCACCAGAGTCAGCGGAAGTCTCCACAGATTAAACCGAGGAAAAGAAGTCGCGATCCAGCCGTTGCTGTGAATCGTTAAACTGAAAAGTGATACCTTATTGAACAAAGGACAATTGCTTTAAATAGCCTTACAAGAGAAGACAAGAGAAGACAATGATACCAGCTAAAAATAAGAAATTACAGATATCATGATTAGCTAGCATAGCTCCATGACTTTAGCTAACATAACTCCATGACTTTAGCTAACAACCCCATAAAGACTTGGACGTGTTATTGATTGAAACAGTCACCGATTTATTCAACAAAGACAGCCAACAACTTATTCAACAAAGATAATTCAAACTCTGACATATGCTCCCTTAAGCTCAATTCTCTTGAATTTAGCTTACTTCAGACAAGCTCACCATTCCAAATAATGCACGCAGCTTCTCGAATTGCTCTGACTTCAAAGGCTTTGTAAAAATATCATCAACTTGATTTTCCGTAGCACAATACTCCAGCTTAACAGTCTCGTCATTCACCAACTCCCTGAGATAATGAAATCTCACCTCAATGTGCTTACTCTTACCATGAAGAACAGGATGCTTTGACAACTGAATCATTGAGTTGTTGTTGCAATGACTAACTGTTGCTGATTTTTCTTCAGCTTCAATTTTCTCTAACACTCTTTTAAGCCACACACATTGACAAGCACATAACACAACAGCTATATATTCTGCCTCGGTGGTAGAGAGTGCAACAACTGGCTGTTTCTTTGATGCCCAAGAAATTGCACCTGCAGCCATCAAGAACACACAGCCTGTCGTACTTCTTCGATCGTCCAAGTCACCGGTAAAGTCACTGTTCGTGAACGCAATAAGTTTAAAGGTACTGTTTTCTCCTCTTCTGTAAAGAATTCCAAGCTCCATGGTTCCTTTTAAATACCTTAGAATTCTCTTTGCTGCAACCCAATGAGAGATTCTCGGACTGGCCATGAATCTACTTAAGATACAAACTCCAAACATCAAATCTGGACGATTTACCGTAAGATACATGAAACTCCCAACTAATTGTTTGAACATGGTTTCATCCACCTTCTCACCATTCTCGTCCATCATGAGTTTCGATCCTGGTACGATTGGATTTTTAACGGCGTTGCTTTCCTCCATTCCAAATCTTGCCAACACTTCACGAGCATATCGCCTTTGACATATAAAAAATCCCAGCAGAACTTTGTTTCACTTCCACTCCAAGAAAGTGCCTCATTTTACCCAAATCAGTCATTTCAAATTCAAGCATCATTGACTCCTTAAACTTGTCACACATAGCTCTGTTATTTCCAGTAAATATAAAATCATCAACATACAGACTGACAATGAGAATATTACCTCCTTTTGTTTTAGTAAACAGGGTATGCTCGCTTGGACACCTCTCAAACTCCTCTTTCAGAAAGTATCTTTCAATCTGACTATACCAAGCTCTCGGAGCTTGTTCGAGCCCATACAAAGCTTTCTTTAACTTGTACACCTTCTCTTCTTCTCCTTTCACTATGAAACCCTCTGGTTGTCTTACATACACATCCTCCTTCAATTCTCCATGTAAAAATGCGCTCTTCACATCCAATTGAAAAACTTCCCAGTTCGATTTTGCTGCCATCACAAGAATTATGCGAATTGTGTTAAGCCTTGCGACTGTAGCAAAAACTTCGGTATAGTCTATGCCATAGCCTTGTGTTTGTCGACTTCTCCATCCTCATTCAGCTTTGTCTTATACACCCATTTTACTCCAATTGACGTCACACCTTCAGGCAAAGTGGTTAGCTCCCAAGTATTGTTCTTGACAATGGATTCGATCCATACCTCTTCTTTCATCGCTTCATCAAACTTAACTGGGTCACTGTCTGTCATCCTCATCAACAACATGACTGATAGATTCTCTTCCACTTCCTCTTATTCACCAGTAACATAGTCAGTCAAGTATCCTGGTCTCTTTCTTGCACATGGTCTTGCAGTCACTTCTCTTGATGATGGTGATGAAGCTGGACTTGATGATGATGAGGATGGTGATGATGTTGGAGGTGTCAAGTCACCACCTGAAGAAGGAGGTGATGATACTGTTGGTGAAACTGTATCGCTTTCTTCCTCGTTCTGATCTTCTTCATTTCCACAATCAAGAATTTTCTCCTCTGTACCAGTTTGATCCCAATCCCAACTTTTGCTCTCATCGAAAACAACATCTTTGCTTTACAATTGTTAATTTTTTGACCGGATCATACAGCCTCCAAGCTTTGGATTCCTCACTCACACCCTAGAAAGACACACTTCTTGCTTTTGTCATCTAGCTTTTTCCTCTTCTGATCTCGTATGTGCACATATCCTATGCACCCAAAAACACGAAAATATTCCACCACAGGTTTTGAACCACTCCAAGCCTCTTCAGGTGTCATCCCTTCTACCGCTGCTATCGGAGATCGGTTCTTGATATGCACACTCCATCTTGTAGCTTCAGGCCAAAATTATTTTGGAACTCGTCTTTCACTTAACATCGATCGAACAACATTCATGATTGTTCTGTTCTTTCTCTCAGCCACTCCGTTCTGTTGCGGTGTAAACGCGGTAGTTAATTGTCGGTTGATGCCTTGAGATTTGCAGAATTGTCCAAATTCATTTGATGTAAACTATCTGTTAAACAAAGAAAAATAAACCAGGAAGTCTGTCGATCGACAGGTTGTCCGTATGTGGTGAAACAATAAGGTAAATGGAGATGAAGTTATCTAGCTAAAGGAGTAAATAGAAGCTGGATCATGGCAGACATTGTAGGACCATTAGAGGCTGCTAAGGAATGTGGTGGGTAGGCTGAACATAGCCAACAATGCATCCATATACTTTGTTTACCTAACTTTCACCTAACTTGGCCACACTTAAGCTTTCATCATGAATTCACCTACAACACTCCATTACCATTATAGTATCATTTGTTTAGGTTTCAGACTGATGTTGTAAGCCTATATGAAGGCCCCTTATTGTGCTTAATAAAACACACACTTCTCATCCTCCTCACTACTACTACTACTACTACACACTAAACTCTCCTATCTTCTCATTCTCTTATATTCCCCATTCAAGTCTTTTAATCTCTTTGCTAAATCTCTCAAATACTTCTTTTCTATACTCCTAAATCCTTATAATCTCATATGGTATCATAGAAAGATCCAAATCTTTCATTTCTATAAGCTTAAACCTCAAAACACTCTTCAAAACTTAAACCCGTAACCAATATATCGTGCCTCTGTCGCCAGAGATAAAGTGTCCATCGACAGCCTTGCCCAGAAATCAATTCTCAACATGTCTCTCACCCTTCTTACCACTGAAGATTCAAGGTACTTGAGAGTTCCTGTCATCCTTAAAGTTACTAATTACTACCTCTGGTCAAGAACTATCAAGACTGGTCTATGTGGCAAGTCTCTTGAGAATCATGTCCTAGAAGAAAAGGAACCAAGTGAAGAGGTAGTAGAAAAGGAGAAAGAAGCAACCAAGGAAAAAGGAGTCAAAATGGTTTGAGAATACCAACAAGTCCTGGTATCATTCACAACTCCATTGAGCCAGCTATCCTAGAAGCATACTCCTACTGCGATACTGCCAAGGAGCTTTGGGATACCCTCAAAAATGTCTATGGAGACACCTCTAAACTAACCCGTGTATTCGAGCTCAAGAAGGAACTACACGATCTCGAACAAGAAGAAATGGAGTTCAAGAAACATTTTGGGAAGTTTCAAACATTATGGAATGAGGTAGATATGCTTAGACCTACCACAACTAACCCCAAAATCTTGAAAGAAAGGAAAGATCAAGACAAAGTCTTTGGTCTTCTCCTAACACTAAGCTCCACCTACAATGGCCTCATCAAACATATCTTGAGGGAAGATAAGCTCCCAAGCATGGAGGAGTTGTGTTCAAGAATCCAGAAAGAGCAAGGCAACATTGAGCTCTTCAAAATGGATAAACTCATCTCAGCCAACAAAGGAACCCACAAACCATAAAAGGGGGCATATGTGACCTTCGCAAAAAGACCGGTCACACTAAGGACAAATGTTTGAAGATCCATGCTAACCTAATACCATCCTGGTATGTATCAAGGGATGGTAAGGCAAACACTGTCCACAAACAAGCGCGAGAGCTAGAACAAGGAAGCTCCTCCACTATGGTAGTTGCGAACATGGAAGCAACAAGCGACTATTTCAAGAAGAGTGACGTAGAGGCCTTCATAAAAGCCATAACCGAAAAAAATTCTGGTATCACCCTCTACTCTCAAAAGACTAATATTGAAAAGCCAAATTGTGACCTAATCATAGACCCGGGTGTGTCTCACCACATGATTAGTAATGCACAATTCTTAGATACAACTGAACCGGCTATAGGGAGAGTAGAAATTGCTAATGGTGATGGAATACCAATAGAAGGAAAAGGAAACTTAAGACTATTTGACAAGAAAAGTGAAGCATTCTATGTTCCTAAGTTTAAGTCAAACTTAATATCTGTTGGAAAGGCCACTAAGGATCTGAACTGCCTCACTATATTCAGTCTGTGAGAGCCAAAACTCACACTGTCAAAACTTATATTTAGTGGGGGCTCGAAAATTCTATTTATAAAGAACTAAAGAACCGAAAATGCAAAAGAGAGATTTTTATTGATATTTTCTGAAAGTACAAGGAAATTAGCAAAAGCTGAATAGTCTTAAATTGCTAAAACTCCTAATACTCGGATCTGGGATGGCTTTAACCATTACTTGAGCGTACATATATATACTGACAATCCTAGGAGGCTAAGACTTCAGATTTCCGATGTGGACTTTGTCCTTCCTTCCCAGCCGCCGACCTAAGCTTTTTGGGCCCGATATCCGGTCCGAGAGTCTTCCGTGATCCATCCACGCATTCTGACCCAAATCCGACCCGCCGATGAATAGTGACCCGTGAATAGTAAACCGATGAATAGTAATCCGATGAATAGTAATCCGAATCTCGGTTTAAGCTTAATTCAATTTTTCAGTTAACTTTGTCTTCGGGATGAATAGTGTTTTTCAACGGTTTTTCCACGTGAACAGTGTTCCGAGCGTTTTACGACTTCTGAAATTTGAACCGCCCGTTTTTTGTTTGAACTTCCAGCCGCCGGTTTCGGCATTGATGACCAGCCTCCGGTTCCTTTGGCTCGTGTGCTCGGCGACTGGTCCACGGACGGCTGGACGTTCGTCACGGTCTTACGGGGAATGTTTATGGACATCTTTGGAGGCAGAACATGCAAATGGATGATCTTCAGGTCGGTCCGGGCACAGAGGTATGTTCGACGATCGGTCGACTGGACGATGTTCGGATAATGAGTCTTGACTTGAGAAATGATCGTTGGCATATGATGAAGACCCGGCGGCTGGCCTTATCCCAGCCGCCGGTTGGTGTATCATGAAGATCTGGCGGCTGGCCTTATCCCAGCCGCCGGTTGATGGACCAAGACGACCCGGTGGCTGGCCTTATCCCAGCTGCCGACCGTGGATCAAGGAAGACCCGGCGGCTGGCCTTATCCCAGCGGCCGGCCTTGGACGAATGAAGACCCAGCGGCTGGCCTTATCTCAGCCGCCGGCCGTGGATCGAGGAAGACCCGGCGGCTGGCCTTATCCCAGCCGCCGGCCTTGGACGAATGAAGACCCGGCGGCTGGCCTTATCCCAACCGCCGGTTGATGTTTTGGACGGTTCGTGGGCAGTTTGTCTTAGCTCGTCCGTTCCATGTTTCGGGATAAGTTCCATTTGATCTCGTCCTTGACTTCTCGTTCCGTCAATCTTCGAGGAGGGGATTTCGACCCCAACAGTTAGCCTCCCAGCTCTTTGCTTCCATGGTTTGGAGCAAGGAGTTCCGACCTAAGAGTTTTATCGGGATTGACTGAGACGGGAAGGCAATGAGTTTTTCCGTTCGTCCGTTCGTCCGCTTCTCTTTAGTGTCTTGTCAGAGCATAGTCCATCATGGAAATTGGTGCCATGTTTGCTATGTCAAAGGAGTGGCTTCATTTTCATTTTTTCACACTCCCTTCTTTTTTTAAGCTTTCTTCTTCAAGTTTCTCCTTTGAAAAATTTTTCTTTAGCGATGGCTGGTGAAGGAGGTTCCCCTTTCGAACTCAACTTCGATGCAATCATGAACGATCAGTTTGAGTTTGATTTTATGTCCGCAGAGCAGGATGCGGTACTTGTGGAAGATCTGTTGGAGGCTGGGGAAAATGCCATTCCACAAGCGGCGTCCGGTCCCGAAGGTGTTCCTCAGTGGGCGGCCGGTCCTAGCAATGCTCAATGAGAGCTCGGTTTTGCTAATGTTCCTCAATGGGCGCCCGAAACGGCGGCTGAGAATGAGGAAATACACGAGACGGCGGCTGGGAATGGAAGCATTCCCGAGATGGCGGCTGGGAATGAGATCAGACCCGAGCCGGCGGCCGGGAGTTTAACGTGTAGAGAATCTGGTTCGAAGAGGGCGGCTGGCTCTAAGAACGCCCCCAAGAGGGCGGCTGGCATAGCAGCGGTATCAAGATGGGCGCTTAGCTCTGGAGGTGTTTTAGAGAGGGCGTCCGGTTCTTCTCGAGTTGAACATGACGGCGTCTCGCCGAGGACGAGTATAGCACGTGGCGCTTGGACTCCTCCTCAACATGTTGAGGACAACGGCGGATGGCGTGAATGGCCGTCCCGATCTCTGGTCGCTTCCGAGCATCATCGTGTTTGGCTAGAAACAGGTGACCACTCGGCCATGTCTGGGGAGGAAGTTAGATCGGATCACCCGGAGGTGCCTATCTTTGTGCACCCGGACGTGAAGTCTGAGTGCCGTTCTCCCGGAGAAGCTAAAGCCTATTGGGGTGAAGATATTTTTGCTTGGCGGTTTAAGAAGCATGGACCGTTTTCGAGTTACAGATCGATATCCGAGGGATTCAAGCATGGACCCACTATGAGCGATCGGGACTCACTGGCCGAGCTTAGATACGACTTCCAGATTTCGGACAAGATTAAATTCCGTCTCCCAAAAGATGGGGATAGGATGAACAAGGCGCCAGAGGGATATTTGGCCATGTATGAGTCGATGTTTTACGAAGCTTTCCTCTGGTTCCCGATCCCAGGAGCTATCTTCGAATTTCTTGAGTTATATGGGGTTGCAATCTCTCAACTTGCCCCATCCGCTATGAGGATTTTGTTGGGACTCGTGGTCCGTTGTGCCGAATGCGGGATCAAGTTGGAGGGTGATCTTGTATGGAATTTCTTTTCGTTGAGGAAAATTTCTAAATCGGATTTCTTCTGCTCGGTCAACGTTCGGAAGCATGTGAGGCATTTCTATACCGGCCTTCGGAGCAACTGTAAAGCTTCGCGTGCTCAGTTTTTCTACGTGAAGCGCAGCCCGCTCACGGTTGGTTCCGACTTCGGCGGCTCGGTTAGGACCGAGTGGAGTTTGCCAAGTAAGCGTTTTGTCTTTTTGTGAATTTTCTCTATAAATAGCCTTCATTCCTTTGTTTCATTCTTCATAACTTCATTTCTCACAACTTTTCATCTTTTCTTCTCTTCTTTTAGTTTGTGATCCCTTTGCTCCTAGAGTTTCCGGATTTGAGGATATCGTTGTAGAAGTTGACAAGAAGAAGATCGATTGGGAGTGTCCTGATCTCTGGCGCCGTTTTCTGGACGCGAAAGATATTTTAGAAGGGCGCGCTCCTCCGAAGGGTCCTGACTTTGTTGATCCGATGGCGACATACCCCGGCATGGAGGGTGTTTGGAAGTATCGCCAGCAAAAGTATGGTGAAGCCGGACCGTCTGGAGAGGCGGCTGAGTTCGATCTGGCGGCCGGTTTTGTTCTACCGTCCGGGTCCGATTTCCAGGGTGACGGCTTGCCTGAGGGACAGATAGTCGCTCCCCAGGGCTCTGGTTGCGCTGCTGTGGCGGATAAAGGGAAGGGAGCTTCCAACAGCCCAGATTGTCCGAGGAAGGGCAAAGTGGCTCGGACGGTCGAGGCGTCTGACCCTGGTCTCCTTTTTGATACTCACAAGGTGGCGGGAGGAGATCCAGCTGAGTCCGTGAAGGTCGTGGACTACTTCGGAGCGTTGGCTCCGGACTCCGCTGTTCCGTTCGATCGTTCGGTGGCTTACGGAGACTTATCCTCTGGCCTCATAATGGTAACTCTTTCTTCCTTTAAATTTGCTTTGATGCAGTTTGGTCTTTGCTGATATTTGATTTTCTTTGATTCAGGTCGCCACTCGAGCTCATGCGACCCAAGTTGCCTTAGTGGCCTCAGAGAAAGAGTCCCGAAAGAAGGACAAAAAGATCAAGGCCCTGGAAGTCAAGCTTCGGAATGTGGAGAAGAGATCGCAAAAGGAGCTCAAGAAGGCGGTCGCGGAGGCTGAGCGGAAGATGGATCTGGCGCTTAAGCAAAGCCGCTGGAACTTGGTGGAGAAGTACCGTCTCCGAATTGAGGGTGCCAAAGCTGCTCTCGCGCCGATGCATCATGCGAAATATGGCGAGACTGCCTTGACTGAGGTCAGCTTGAACCTTGATCTAGTCCGGGACATTAAGTCCGGGAAGTCCAAGGTCGAGGAGGAAGAAGGAGAGCTGGAGGCATCATTAGAGCGGCTCAAAGGAGGAGGTTGGGCCGGCTCCTACGATCAGGCTGCTGCCGTTCTTGACAGCTACTTGGTATGCTCTCCCGTTTCTCCATGCCAGTCCCCGGATGCAGAAGCTTTGGACTACGGAGCTCCTACTCCTCTTGTCGAGTATGATTAGGCTTTGGCCTTGTATTTCCGGTTTCTGTTATGTTCGGGTCTTTCGACCCTTATTGTATTTGCTTTGTCAAACGAACTTGGTTTCTTATATCTCCTTTCATTGAGATTAATTATCCATCTGCTTTTGCCTTTGGTTGTTATGGACTTCTTCGCTTGCCTCGCTTTTATAGTTTGAAAGATGGCTCGTCTTCGGGTTATAAATTTTGATAAAGGGAAATTGGGCGGCCGGTATGTCTTTCTTCCAAGAGGGTGGCCGGCCCATTTTGCGGAACTAAGGGCGGCTGGTCCGTCTCTCTACGGAGAACGGGCGGCTGACCCATTTTGTAGAGCGAAGGGCGCCTGACCCGTTGTCCGGGCGGCTGGCACGTTTCGGAGTTGATTGGTATCTTTGCAGAACGAAGGGCGGCTGGCCCTTCTCTCTATGGAGGACGGGCGGCTGACCCGTTTTGTAGAGTGAAGGGCATTGCGTTGGAACGAAGGGCGGCTGGTCCGTCTCTCTACGGAGGATGGGCGGCTGGCCCGTTTCGGAATTGATTGGCGTTGCGTTGGAGTGTTATCCCGGACACTCGAACTTTAGACCAGGTCATCTCTGCGAATATTCCTGGGTTTAATGCAGTCTTTTGTTGTTGTAGGGGATCAAGCTGGTTCAGATCCCTCTTTCGACAGAACGCTTTTAAGATCTCGCATCAGAGCCGGTGTGATACTGCGTTCTCGAGATGTCTTTGACCAGTGTTCCATGTCAGGCGCTTACTGGGTTTAGAGAGTTTACTTTGTGTCCTATGCTTCGCACTATCTGCCTATGCAAAGCGCTAGTGAAAGTAAACTAATCAGAACATCGTCTCGAGCGTTTCCTGCAGGATCGCGGGATGCAGGTTACGCCCTTCGGATGTTAATCCGTAAATTTGTATAGCGCGCTAGTCTTATCCTCTGCTGGATGTTGAGAGAACCATGGTTTAAAAAGATAGTCTTGTTGTGGCCAGCAACAGACGGATTTGTTGGAGAGGACTTAAGTATCTAGGAGAAATATCTTTGATCGGTTGGTGGTCGTGGATAAGTTACGAGATGCTAAGTCTCGATATTTATCCGATTTTAAGTTTGAGTTAAAGATGTGTTATGAGACACTAGTCTCAATGTTCATTTTCCTCGGTTTTCCGGATCAGGTTTCAAGATGCTGAGTCTCGATGTCTGTCGGAATGGTGTTTTCGGAAACTTTTTCAAATTTTGGATGTGTTATGAGATGCTAAGTCCCAATTTCCATCTCCTTGATTTGTTTGCGAAAATTTGGGAGTATGTATATACGGACCCACTCCCCCCTTTTTTTAAGGAGAGGGGCAACTGAACTCGTTTTTTAAGCGAGCTGCCTACGTACCCTTCGCGAAAAGGGATCAAGTCACCCGTAGTTCCGTTTTTTTTTTTGTGTGGTAAGAAGACGGTTAAGTCTTAGTCATGGAATCGTCGGTTGTAGCTTTTACGGTTTCTGAGGTCTTTTCCTCGGCAGTTTTCGTCTCTTCTTGGTTTGTTTCCGTGGGCGGAACCTCCGTTTTCTCGAACTGTTCGGTTCTGCTTACTTTCTTTCCCTGTTTAGGGACTTCGTCTTCATTCTTCCTCTTCGGTTTCTCTCTCTGTGGGATGGTCGGATTACGGAGCTTGTGTTCCGCCAGAAAACAGATCCGAGCCTCCTTCTGATTTCCCCAAACGGTTTTGATCCCGTTTGGTGTCGGGAACTTCAGGCAGAGATGGTAAGTTGATGGGATAGCTCGCATTGAGTTGATCCAAGGAGTTCCCATTATCACGTTATAAATTGCGGGATGGTTTGCCACCGCGAAGTTAACGATTTTCGTGATTCCACCGGCACGAACCGGGAGCTGGATTGTTCCATCCGTCATTGTGACTTCGCCAGAGAATCCGGTGAGTGACCTCGGATTGGGCTTTATCATTGACGGATTCACCTTTATCCTTTGAAGTGTCTCCCGAAAAATGACGTCCACCGAACTTCCGGTGTCGATCAAGACCCGGGAGACGTCATGGTCGTTGATATCTAGTTCTACCACCAATGGCTCGTCGTGAGGTTGGTCAAGGCCATCAGCGTCTTTTTCGTGGAAGGCGATCCGATCGTCGTTTTCGGTGATCTGCTCCCGCGGGTTCGACTCCTTGTCTCCTCTTCTCAGGAATTCCTTTATCGAGGCCACTGTGTCTCGGCAATACTGAGATCCTCTGATGATCATGTGGATTCTCCTGCGGTTGGCGGCGGAGTGGTCTCCATTTGGTCTCCTTCCCCGTTTGGGGGTATCTTCCTCGGGCCTTTCGGGACGTTCCCGGTTAGGTCGTCCGTCCGGGGCGCCAACGCCTTCTTCGATAGCTCCGAGACTCTCGAGGGTTACCCAGTTTCCGAGCTCCCCAGCTAATAGCATTGCCGCGAGCCTTCTTCCGACAGTCCTGCAGTTTTCGGTTGAGTGGCCCTTTGTCTTGTGGAAGGTACAAAAGGCGTTCTCGTCGAATCCTGGTCGGGTCCAAGTATTCCACGATTCTTTGTTTCGCTCATCATACGGTCTCTCCGTGTTTATTTGGTAGTTATGCGCTCCGCCTGGGTTGGGTTCCTCATCTCGGCTGGTTCGCTTACTTCTTCTCTCGTTTGGAAAGTTAGAAGGTTGCACCATGCCTTTGTCAACCAATTTCGATGATTGGTGCTTTCCGGCTGGGACCCTCATTTCTTCCTCGTAGATGACGAAGTTGGAAGCACGGTGGAGAGCATCTTGAATGGTTACCGGTGGGTTCACGGTAATCTCCTTTCGGAAGTTTGAAGTGTTCAGCAAGGACTTCTTCAGGGCGTTGATCGCGGCACTGTTGCTTAGGCCGTCAATCTTCTAGACAATCATCTTAAACCTTTCGATGAAATCTCGAAGACTTTCTTCGGGCTCCTGCGACAGCGAGTAGAGGTCCGCGTCGGATGTTGACTGTCTTATGAACAGTGAGTAATGCTTAAGAAAATCGGCCGACAATCGGTCGAAACCGTCGATCGAGTCTCTTTCTAGCCTCGAGAACCACGACAGGGCTGATCCTTTCAGATGCTCCACGAAGAGGAGGCAGAATCCGGCGTCTCTTTCTTCGGGTTTGAATCTAGCCCGTCCCATAGCGATGTGGAAGGCTGTCATGTGGGCCTCTGGATCGGTCGTCCCGTCGTAAAAAGGGATTCAGATTTTTCCCGGGTCAGAAAGTCTAACGCTTGTGATCCTTGAAGTGAACGGGATCTTTTGCGTTTCCTCTAAGACGCGGTCGATTTTCGGGGCCGCACTTGTCGCTTTATGGACTTGCGACCTTACCTCCTTCATCTGACTTGTGGTGAGTTCCAAACGGGCACGGAGCTCGTCCAACTCGTCCCTTCGGCTAGCGGATCGGTTAGCTCGGGCCTCTCGTTCCACCTTTTCCTGCTCTTCGATCCATCGGAGCTCTTCCTCATCCTCGTTTAGGCTCCGTTCGCGGTGTCTCTCAAGTTTCCGCCGTTAGTCACCGTGGAAGTCGGCTGTTCAGTGGTTGGTCCAGAGGCGCTTTTCCGATTCAGCGGGGGTGGTGCTGACGGTTCTCTCCTTGTTCCGATTGGGGTCTGCTCATCGGGATTCTGACGGCCCGAGGGATCCGCTCGCGGGGTGAAGATAAGGCGTCTTGCTTCGAAAGCCCGGGGGCCACGCGTCAGCTCCTGGGAAGCTGCTCTTTCCTGCGTGGCCGTTCTTTCTTGTCTGTTTTGCCGTTCTGCGATTTCGGCTACCATGTTCCTCAGCTCGGTGACCGCCGCGTTCTCTAGGGCGGCGTTGGCTGTTTCCGTGATGATCGGATCCTCGATCGGCATTCCGAATCGGGTGAGCGCACTGGCGGAGGTCCCGGTTATCCCGATCGCTCCGTCGGTGGATGTCCCGGTGGCAGTTGCTCCGGTCCGGGCCGCCGATGTGCCGATGGCTGGAATTCCCGTTCCGGTCGTTCCCGTGGCGGCTGCGGCCGGTTGGTTGGTGATATCGTCGCTTCTTCTCGTCATCGTTTTCGTTTCGTATCCTTTTCATTCTTAGGGTTAAGAATATTTATTGTCTCCATCAGACGGCGTCAAACTGTGAGAGCCGAAACTCACACTATCAAAACTTATATTTAGTGGGGGCTCGAAAATTCTATTTATAAAGAACTAAAGGACCGAAAATGCAAAAGAGAGATTTTTATTGATATTTTCCGAAAGTACAAGGAAATTAGCAAAAGCTGAATAGTCTTAAATTGCTAAAACTCCTAATACTCGGATCTGGGATGGCTTTAACCCTTACATGAGCGTACATATATATACTGACAATCCTATGAGGCTAAGACTTCAGATTTCCGATGTGGGACTTTGTCCTTCCTTCCCAGCCGCCGACCTAAGCTTTTTGGGCCCGATATCCGACCCGAGAGTCTTCCGTGATCCATCCGCGCATTCTGACCCAAATCCGACCCGCCGATGAATAGTGACCCGTGAATAGTAATCCGATGAATAGTAATCCGAATCTAGGTTTAAGCTTAATTCAATTTTTCGGTTAACTTTGTCTGCGGGATGAATAGTGTTTTTCAACGGTTTTTCCGCGTGAACAGTGTTCCGAGCATTTTACGACTTCTGAAATTTGAACCGCCCGTTTTTTGTTTGAACTTCCAGCCGCCGGTTTCGGCATTGATGACCAGCCGCCGGTTCCTTTGGCTCGTGTGCTCGTCGACTGGTCTACGGACGGCTGGACGTTCGTCACGGTCTTACGGGGAATGTTTATGGACATCTTTGGAGGCAGAACATGCAAATGGATGATCTTCGGGTCGGTCCGGGTACAGAGGTATGTTCGACGATCGGTCGACTGGACGATGTTCGGATAATGAGTCTTGACTTGAGAAATGATCGTTGGCATATGATGAAGACCCGGCGGCTGGCCTTATCCCAGCCGCCGGTTGGTGTATCATGAAGATCCGGGGGCTGGCCTTATCCCAGCTGCCGGTTGATGGACCAAGACGACCCGGTGGCTGGCCTTATCACAGCCGCCAGCCGTGGATCAAGGAAGACCCGGCGGCTGGCCTTATCCCAGCCGCCGGCCTTGGACGAATGAAGACCCGGCGGCTGGCCTTATCCCAGCCGCCGGCCGTGGATCGAGGAAGACCCGGCGGCTGGCCTTATCCCAGCCGCCGGCCTTGGACGAATGAAGACCCGGCGGCTGGCCTTATCCCAGCCGCCGGTTGATGTTTTGGACGGTTCGTGGGCAGTTTGCCCTAGCTCGTCCGTTCCATGTTTCGGGATAAGTTCCATTTGATCTCGTCCTTGACTTCTCGTTCTGTCAATCTTCGAGGAGGGGATTTCGACCCCAACACAGTCCTAATGACGTGTACTTTTAGGATATTGAGAATGGAAGGCTACTTGGGAAAGGTGAAGCCAAGGATGAGCTTTATGTTCTTGAGGAATACTCTCAAAATAAGGATGCTTTTATCTCCACTGCTTATTTTTCAACAAGTCTAAGTTTTGTGTGGCATGCTAGGCTAGGTCATCCTCATGCTAGAACACTTGAAATGATGTTACCCAATGCTGCTTCATTTGACCACTCCAATTGTGAAGCATGTATCTTGGGGAAACACTGTCGTATTGTCTTTCCAAAGTCTGCTACTCTTTATGAAAATTTCTTTGATCTGGTTCATAGTGATGTTTGGACTTCACCATGCATGTCTAGAGATGGTAACAATTACTTCGTAACCTTCATAGATCAAAAATCGAAGTATACTTGGGCTACCTTACTCGCATCAAAAGACCGCGTGTTTGAAGCATTCACCAATTTCCAAAACTATGTGACTAACCAATTCAATGCTAAGATCAAAGTGTTTAGATCAGACAATGGAGGCGAATATACGAGCCAACGGTTCAAAGAGCATCTAGCAAAACACGGCATAATCCATCAAACAAGTTGTCCTTACACTCCACAATAAAACGGAGTGGCAGAAAGAAAGAATAGACACTTAATGGAAGTGGCCAGATCCATGATGTTCCACACCAATGTTCCTAAGAAGTTTTTGGGAGACGCTGTATTAACAGCATGCTACCTTATCAACCGAACCCCAACCAAAGTCTTAGAAGATCTATCGCCATTTGAGGTATTAAACAAAACCAAACCCTTTATTGAACACTTACGTGTCTTTGGGTGTGTTTGTTTTGCTTTATTAGCAAACAATGTGAACAAACTTGAAGCAAGAAGCATCAAGTGTATATTCATTGGCTATTCACTCAAAAGGGGTATAAGTGCTACGATCCCCTCAATAATCGCACTTATGTCTCAAGAGAAGTCAAGTTTCTAGAAGGACAAGGCTACTATGAGAAGAAAGACTGCGAAAGTTTGAAGGACCTATCAAGGTCACCATCTGATCTCGCTACAAGTCTAAAGTTCCTTCTTGACCACTTTGGCAACAACTATACTCTAAGACCAGAAAACATGGATGGAAACGTATCTACTCAAGAAGAAAGAAGAGAAGAAAACCACCAAGGAAACGTTCAAAATCATGAAGAAGAATCATTACAACAATAAAACCAAGAAAATGTGGTTATAGGAAATGAAGAATCTAGCGATCATGAAGAACAAATAGAAGAAGAAGAAGTTCCACAATCTAGAAGAAGTGAAAGACTCAAAGAAGTAGAAAGAGTCAACTACAACAATCAAGCCGTGGCACATCCAAATCAAGCTATCTGTTCGCTTGCTTTCTTGCCATCCGATCATCAAGCTTTCATCGGAAAAATAGAAAAGGATTCAGTCCCTACTACGTATGAAGAAGCGATAGAAAAGAAAGAATGGGTGGAGGCAGTAAGCGACGAAAGAGGATCTATGGAGAAGACCCATGCTTGGGATGTAGAGGAAGTTCCAAAAGGAAAGAAGACAGTAAGCTCTAAATGGGTGTTTACCATCAAGTATAAGAGTAATGGAGATATCGAGAGGTATAAAGCAAGACTGGTGGCTCAGGACTTTACTCAGACGTACGGAGAAGACTATACGGACACATTCGCTCCGGTGGCAAAATTACACACGGTCCAAGTTGTTCTATCATTAGCTATGAACCTCTCTTGGGATTTATGGCAAATGGACGTCAAGAATGCCTTTCTTCAAGGCGAGCTTAAAGACGAGTTTACATGACACCGCCACCGGGTCTCAAGGATCTCTACAAACCCGGGCAAGCCCTAAGATTTAGGAAAGCCATTTATGGGTTGAAGCAATCCCCAAGAGCCTGGTACCACAAACTCAGTACCACTCTCATGGGTCATGGCTTTCAAAAATCCCACTCCGACCATACACTCTTTACTCTCCGTGGCCATCAAGGTATCGTGGTGGTTCTCGTTTATGTCGATGATCTGATTATCACTGGAGATGACCAAGAAGGAATTCAAACGACTAAGGCATTCCTCACATCCACCTTCGACATTAAAGACCTCGGTGAGTTGAAATACTTTCTTGGACTTGAAGTTTGTAGATCCCCGGATGGTCTATTCATATCTCAATGGAAATACACGATGGATCTTCTAAAGGAAACTGGAAAGCTTGGATCTAAACTGGCTAAAACACTGCTTGAAGATGGCTACAAAGTCAAACGAAAGGGGGAGAAATCAGATGAAAAGTTCAAAGATGTCTCTCAATATAGGAGGCTGGTAGGCAAGTTGATATATCTCACGCTCACAAGACCAGATTTATGCTTTGCAGTTAATCAAGTAAGCCAACACATGCAAGAGCCGACTGTATATCATTGGTCATAGATGGATAGGATTTTCCGATATATCAATGGAAGAATAACAATACCGAGATAGTAGGGTACTGTGATGCAGATTGGGCTGGCGACAGAACTGATCGGAAATCAACAACCGGCTATTGTACCTTCATTGGAGGAAATATAGTGACATGGAAAATGAAGAAACAAAAGGTTTTGTCATGTTCAAGTGCAGAGGCAGAATACAGAGCCATGAGGAAACTTACGAATGAGTTAACGTGGCTCAAGGCCTTGCTTAAAGAATTCGACATTGAGAAACAAGAACCAATCACCATGCACTGCGGCAAACAAGCGGCAATCCATATTGCCACAAATGCAGTCTTTCACGAAAGAACCAAGCACATCGAGATCGACTGTCACAAAGTCCGCGAAAAGATTGAAGAAGGAGTTATCCTGCCCTGCTATACCAAAAGTGAAGATCAACTGGCAGATATCTTCACCAAAGCAGCGATTCAAAAGGTTTGCAACAAGATTTATAGCAAACTTGGACTCGTCGATCTATCCAGCTCTTAGTTGACATTCCTCTCAACTCATGACTATTACACTCTTTTTCCCCATAGGAGTTTTGTCCCAAGTGGTTTTCTCCATGGGGTTTTTAATGAGGTAATAGGCATGAGTTGTCCACACTTAACCCTTTGGATTCATCCATAAGGTTTAAGCGTGAGGGGGAGTGTTAAACAAAGAACAATAAACCAGGAAGCCTGTCGATCGACAAGCACTATGTGTCGATCGACAGGTTGTCCGTATGTGGTGAAACAATAAGGTAAATGGAGATGAAGTTATCTAGCTAAAGGAGTAAATAGAAGCTGGATCATGGAAGACATTGTAGGACCATTAGAGGCTGCTAAGGAAGGTGGTGGGTAGGCTGAACATAGCCAACAATTCATCCATATACTTTGTTTACCTAACTTTCACCTAACTTGGCCACACTTAAGCTTTCATCATGAATTCACCTACAACACTTCATTAGCATTATAGTATCATTTGTTTATGTTTCAGACTGATGTTGTAAGCCTATATAAAGACCCCTTATTGTGCTTAATAAAACACACACTTCTCATCCTCCTCACTACTACTACTACACACTAAACTCTCTTATCTTCTCATTCTCTTATATTTCCATTCAAGTCTTTTAATCTCTTTGCTAAATCTCTCAAATACTTCTTTTCTATACTCCTAAATCCTTATAATCTCATACTCTCCTCCTCGATCTGTCCTCAGGCAAGCTATGAACCCACTGATTTCCTTCTCTACTCTTGCTTTGAAGATCCTAAACGTGGCATATGCTTCGGGTTCTCATGGAGAAAATAAACCCAGGTTCCGAGTGAATTCATCGATAAAGCTCAGAATATATCTTTTTCTACTGTGCGAAATTTGAGAGATTGGCCCGCATATGTCAATGCACTAGCTGAAGCTGTCTCGATGATTTCCAGGAGCTTTTCTTCGATATTGTCTCTCTGTGTTGCTTTCCCGTCAAACAAATGGAGCATATCTCCTAGTGGGCTTTAGGTCAGGAATTCCAATAACCATCTTTTTGTTTGACAGTAGTTTCAGCCCATCTTGATTCAAATGCCCAAATCTACAATGCCACAGGTGAGTCTCCTTCTCGATCTCATCCTCTGCTTGCAGACACAATGAATTCTTCTATGGTTTAGAAGCAAGGATAAAGAACATACGATTTCCACTCATGTTTGTATCCATGATCACTGCTTTGTCAGGATTATACACCTTGCGGCTTCCATCTCGAATCAAGATTGCTAAGTTCCTTTCCTGCAACTGCCCAAGACTGAGCAAATTGTTCTTGAGCTCCGGAACATAATAAACCTCAGGTATGACTTGAATGATTCTATTAATTGTACTTTCACACTTCCTTTTCCCACCAAAGACATTCTCATATTATTACCAAGTTTCACCGAGCGATTGATTCCTTCTTCTAGATCAGAAAACCATTCCTTGCACCCAGTCATATGGTTGCTGCAGCCGGAATCAAGAAACCAAACCTCTTCTTTGTTTGCTTGATGCTCCTCTAGATAGGCCATCAAAAGCAATTCCTCTTCCTCTTCCAACTTAGCATAATTCTCCTTCTTCTCCCAATCAGGACATTCATATTGATAATGCCCTAGCTTGTGATGTTTGTAACACTCAACAATGTCCCGATCAACAAAGTTTCTTCCTCATCCCCTGCCGCGTCCTCCTCGGAATGTTCCACGGCCTCTACCTCGACCGTATCTCTCAACCTGAGACACTTTTAGTGCCTGCTCTTCTTGCACACGTCCATCCAACCGCTGCTCATGGACAAGTAAGCTTCCGTGTAATTCATCGATGCTCAATGTGCTCAAATCATTCGATTCTTCAATCGAACACAACACAACATTAAATCTTGGAATCAGAGATCGAAGGATCTTACTCACGATCGTACTCTGCTCCATTGTTTCACCATTCACCTTCATCTTCTTCACCACCGTCAGGGTTCTTCCCAAGAGGACATCAATCTTCTCACCTTCCTTTATGGTCAGCAACTCAAACTCTCTTCTTAATGCTTGTAGTTGTGCCCTTTTCACCTTTGTAGAACCCTGATACTTCTTTCTCTGGATTCCCAAATTGCCTTGGAAGTGCTTTTGTCAAGAATGGTTTCCAAAACCTCTCGATCAATGGACTGGAACAGAAAATTATTGACCTTCAGATCCTTCAGCTTCGCCTCCTCAACTAACTTTCTATGTGCCTCACTTGCTGTTGTTGTTCCAATTGACACTGCCAGAATTCCATCTTCCACCAGGCTCCACAACTCTCTGCTTCTGAGGAAGTTCTCCATTGTCATGGACCAGAAATCATAGTATCCATCAAACTTTGGGATTGCTGGTTGCACAAACTTCTCAGATTTCTCAGACATCTCTCTTTTTTGTTTTCTCTCTCGATCACTTTTCTTACACATGTTTTTTTTTCTTTCTCTTTTTTTTTCTTTCTTATAGCTAGCTCTGATACCAAATGTGAATCGTTAAACTGAAAAGTGATACCTTATTGAACAAAGGACAATGGCTTTAAATAGCCTTACAAGAGAAGACAACGATACCAGCTAAAAATAAGAAATTACAGATATCATGATTAGATAGCATAGCTTCATGACTTTAGCTAACATAGCTCCATGACTTTAGCTAACAACCCCATAAAGACTTGGACTAGTTATTGACTGAGACAGCCACCGATTTATTCAACAAAGACAGCCAACTTATACAACAAAGACAACCAACAACTTATTCAACAAAGATAATTCAACTCCAACAGTTGCTTCCTCCGCAAGCCATCTTGTCACCACCGCCTCCGATTTGCTCTTATGCTCCGATCTCATACCACTGTGCTCCCATCCTTGCCGGCGTCGTCACATCACCTCCATCATCGTCCGCCTCAAACTCCGGCTCAAGCTCCGTTCACGGTCGTGTATGAGGTTTGACCGAAACGTCCGCCAACTCGTGGCACGTTCTCCACCGGTTTTCTTAATTTAGATTTAGTTTGGTTTACTAACCGGTTTAATGCAATTAATTAAGGTTTGGTTTAAGTCAATTTTGGTTTAGTTTGGTTAAGCTGGTTTAATTCAATTTCGGTTCAGTTTGAATCCGGTTTAACTCAATTTTGGTTCAATTTAATTTGAGTCCAGTCCGGTCTGGTTTAGGTCCGGCTCGACCATTGACTGCTCTGACCGTTGACTTGGACCAGTTCAACTCGTTAACTGTTTTTCGCCATTCGAAAGCGGTTCTTTCTCGATTTTTCGCCCTCGTTTCAGTTTTGGCATCTATTTTAGCATTTGGAGTTCAAAAACTGCAGTTATCATCCATTTTGGCTAAGGTGAGGGCTTTCCGCAGAATATCCAATTTTTCGTCAAAAATTGCCATATATGGAATTTGGTACTAAATGTGTTCCGTTTTCTTGATCGAGTCTAGGTAGTTTTTTTTGTAAATTGAACTTAGGAATAATAGATGATTCAACCCATTGATTGTGCATTAAATTTTTAATTAATTCTTTTATACATGCTAGAGTTAGGACTAGTCGACATTGTTGGTCGTTAGGGATTGTGGTGGTACAGAGACGGACTTCTGTGCTTGCGTCTCGTGTTGTGTGAGATGGTGTTGGCAGCGTAGTCGACCTGTTGTCTATGGGCGGTGTGATTGGGCCCTATCCCATATGTTGTCCTCCTGGGAAGAGGGTGCCGCCGGTCACTGGATCCGGTAGTAGAACATTGGCTGTTTCGTTGGGTACCTTAGGTACCGTAGTTGTGCATGTTTAGTCTTTTTTCTATATCTGGCATGTTATGATCAAATTTGCATTTCTATGATTAGCCCCATACCTCACTGAGTGATTCCCCTGTTACCATATTTTAAGGATGAGACGGTTACCATATTTTAAGGACGAGGTGGTTACCATATTTTAGGAGCCGAAAGGATTATCTTCTTTTCAGGATATTAAGACAAACATGGAAGTCTTTCATGTTGCATTCATGAAGACTGTTAGAGGGTTAGAGTCATTTTTGTAGCAGCCGCGAGGTGGTATCAGTATATATATATATAAAAAAAATTGTAGGCGTCTATCCAACCAATGGCAGTTCAGAAGTGTCAAGAAAAGGAAGTTCATGAAAAAAAGATTTGATGGTCAGAGTCTGTTGGGAGAAAGACAGAACCCAGGAAGAAGCATGTGAAACCGAGACTCAGCTGACGACTTGATTACCCAAAGCTTTTTGAGGAGCAGATCAGACAATCGGTTTCAGCTTTGAATTCGATGACGAATTCCTCGTTAGTGGGGAAGAATTGTAACGACCCTAATCCTTGCCCCAATTGTTTTCTTCCTAAGGCCCAGTTGGCGCATTTTTCATTTGGCAGTCACGTGTATGTGTGTAATGCTATACACATCTCCCTCTCCGTAAACCTAACGCGCAGCCACCATAGAAGAGAGAGAGAGAGAGCATGAATTGCAACACTGAGGTGATCATGTGTGCCACCATCGAAGCCTTGTTGTGATTCTATCCCTCCGCGTATTCATTCTCTTCCCCTCCTCATCACGATCGCATGCGAGCGTTGAGTGTTGGGCTCGTCATCTCCGATCACCACTACCACGGCATCTTCTCCAACCACCACTGTCACTTCCTCTACACCCGTCACTTCCTCTGCATCATCTCAGAGTCAGCGGAAGTCTCCACAGTTTAACCGAGGAGAAGAAGTCGCGATCCAGCCGTTGATTCCTCCGTAAGCCATCTTGTCACCACCACCTCCGATTTGCTCTTATGCTCCGATCTCAACTCCACCGTGCTCCTCTCTTTGCCGGCGTCGTCACATCACCTTCGTCATCGTCTGCCTCCAACTCCGGCTCAAGCTCCATTCACGGTCGTGTATTAGATTTGACAGCAACGTCCGCGAACTCGTGGCACGTTCTCTGCCGGTTTTCTTAATTTAGATTTAGTTTGGTTTACTAATCGGTTTAATGCAATTAATTAAGATTTGGTTTAAGTCAATTTTGGTTTAGTTTGGTTAAGCTGGTTTAATTCAATTTTGGTTCAGTTTGAATCAAGTTTAATTCTATTTCGGTTCAATTTAATTTGAGTCCGGTCCGGTACGGTTTAGGTCCGGCTCGACCATTGACTGCTCTGACCGTTGAGTTTGACCGTTGACTTTGACAAGTTCAACTCGTTAACGTTTTTCGCCGTTCGAAAGCCGTTCTCTCTCGATATTTTGCCATGTTTCAATTTTAGCATCCATTTTAGCATTTGGGCTGCAGTTATCATCCGTTTTGACTAAGGTGAGGGCTTTCCGCAGAATATCGTACTTTCGTCAAAAGCGCCATAGATAGAATTTGGTACTAAATGTGTTCCGTTTTCATGATCGAGTATAGGTGATTTTGTTTGCAAATTCGACTTAGGAATAATAGATGATTCAACCCATTGATTGTGCATTAAATTGTTAATTAATTCTTTTATACATGATAGAGTTAGGACTAGTCGACATTGTTGGTCGTAGGGATTGCGGGGGTACATAGACAGACTTATGTGCTTGCATCGCATGTTGTGTGAGATGGTGCTGGCAGAGTAGTCTACCTGTTGTCCAGTACCTAGAGGTCGATAATCGTCTACGGGCGGTGTGATTAGGCACTATCCCATATGTTGTCCTCCTGGGAGGAGGGTGTCACCGGTCACTAGATCCGGTAGTAGGACATTGGCTGTTTGTTAGGTACCGTGGTTGTGCATGATTAGTCTTTTTCTATGTTTGGCGTGCTACGATCAAATTTGCATTTCTGTGATTAGCATCCCATACCTCATTGAATGACTCCCCTGTTACTCACCCCTTTTTATTCCCTTTTCAGGTGAGACGGACAAGTATTTTATGCTCGGAAGATACGAGTGCTTCTTTGGGATATTTTACGTTTTATTCGTATTTTATTTTATACATTAAGCATTGTGGTATTTGAGTTATAAAACATTGATGATTAGAGTATTTGAGTTATGTGATGTGGTTAGAGAACATGCCTTTCCCAGTGGAGATGAGACGGGTGTTACAATTTACCTCTACATCGGCGTGAAAGGCTGACTCATACGAAAAGGAGTTTGCTAAATGCAGAAATTGCCACATCATTCATTACGAGAATACGAGAGATCACGGCTGTGATCATTCCCTAAAGGCGTGTAGGATTTCTTTAGGAATCTGTGTCATTTTCATGGGTGTACATGGAATAATGCTTGGTCAAGAGTCAAGACGATTGACAACCGACAAAATGTTTTTATGGAGTTCACTCTAAAACGAGAAAAACAGTTGAGTGCGGCCTCACATAGATTCTCTACGAAAGGTTGACAATACCCAACATCTATTTCTTCAAGAGAGAAAAAAAAGTTTGGCCCATAATTATGCAAAAGGCCATTATAAAGTTGTTGGGGTCGAAATCGTCTTTGTTGGGATTTTGATCTTATGATGTCAAACTAAGGTATTTGTTATATGAGCTGTAAACGAGGATTTTTGTGTCACTTCCTTGACACACTCAATTTATGGGACCAAACTTATATCATGTTGAACTTTCGCTATTGACTGAGTTTTAAACCTTGGACCTCTTGATCTCTTTGCGGTCCAAGTTGTCAATATGATGAGGCCAAGCAATATATGATTATGGTTGTTGAGTGGTCTGATTACCTACATAACTGAAGGATGCATTGTGTCGAGGTATTAAGTGTGTGATTGATCAGAGGTGGTGGAGATGGTTCCCTGAATAAAGCATGGCACACCCTAGTTATCTTTTCGGCTTGTTGTTTACATGTTGCCTAATCATTCTGAGAGGCAAGCATGGCTAGCTGTTTGAACCACATACAATATGTCAAGTCGCTCGTTGTTGATGTCTACCACTTCGTCTTGTTGTTCTAAGCATGCAAATAAGGCTTTCATGAGAACGAGCACTACTAGTTAAGCTTACATATTAACAAGGTGATGGTTCCCTGGCAGAGGTGTCCTTAATGGTGGTATTGTCCTTCTATTGAACTTGACGTTTTTTTATATCATCATCGTGAGGTGGCATTTACGTCATCGTTGAGTTTGATATGTAAAAATATTTTTGTTTCCACAGACGGCACCGATATTTAACCTCAGATTTCGCCTAAGGCATAGCCAAAACAACTTCTTAATTTTAGATATCTTTTAGTGATAAAAAAGACCTAACTCAGTTATTACAAGAAAATTAGGTTATTGCAAAACAAATTAGGTTGTCGGAAAGACGAGTTAAATCAGAAAAGAATAGAACTTTAGAAAAGTCTAAGAAATTATAAGTAGGCTTAAATCTGTGTGTGTAAGTTGTGAATGTCGTCTCTGTCATGATTTCTTCTTTATTTATTTATTTTAGGTTGGTCTTTTCTTTTTCTTTCATTGAAGTTGGTTTGATCTTTTTTTTATCGATCATTTCTCTTATTCGACCTATTTGTTTAAAAGAACTATAATCGATCGAGGGTGTGTAACACATATCCAATAGTCAGAAAGGACATCAGTGAAACTCAAACTTACTTTGTTTGTAAAACAATAAACTCTTTAACCCATGTCTTTTTCTGCTTTCTCATTTATAAGGCTTATTTATTAATACACAAGAAAATAACAACGTTACAGAACATAAAGGTCACATATCCCCTATATACTAATTAAGAAAACGTTTAGCCACATCTATCAATGAGATTAAATTAAAGAAAAGCAAACAATCAGAATCTTTCTTTTGTACATGACATTAAAATAAATTCTTAATAGATTTTTGTTTACAAAACTCAATCTAATATAGCCCAAATGAAGAGATATATCAAATGTTTTTAACAAATAAAGAGATATTAGATCACCTATCATTTGTAAAAACTATAAAAATCCTAGGACTTTTATAATTATTTAAAAAAAGTACAACCCATTTATATATATCATTTTTTTTTCTAATTCGTTTTTGGGTTAAATTTAATGGGTTATTTGTTTTATGTCTATGGTGAAAATTAAACATATGTCAATTTAATTCTAAAAATTAAAATATGATTTTAAATATTTCATATTTAAAAATAGTTATTCAACTATACATAATTTCTTTGATTATATTTCAAAAAGTTATTATTAAAATTATATTAACAGAAACAAGTATAATCAACCAATATAAAAATGTTTAAAACTTTTAACCTACTAAACAAACACAAATACACACATAATACAATTATTCAAATACCAATCAACACAATGTATAATCTCACATAATACAATTCTTCTAACATAAAAAAAATTCATACAACAAACAACTACGTATAGTATATTAGCCATAATTGTTTTGACTAATATGATATTATGATAACAGTTTATATAATAATAAACCTGCACATAGTGCGGATTATCATCTAGTAATTTATTAAATATTAATGATCTTATCTTAGAAATTTCAGTATAAAAACGTACTTGAAATGTTCATGCATGCACACAAGTATTAAAAAAATGAGATAATTACTGGAATAGTACCGTTTTGGACCCTAATTACTAGAGTAGTTTTGTACAGTGTCGAGAAAGCACAAAAACGGTGTAAAAGACATATAAAATCTGGACCGGGATTTGGAGTTAACTACCAAAATGCCACCAAATGAAAAATTATAATAATTTAAAAACTTTTTTGTTTCCTTTTTATTTGTGTTTGTGTATAGAGAAACTGTAAATTTAGGGATTCAGTTTTTAGAAAACCAAACTTTTAGTTTTTACGAAACCTAATTTACGGCTACGGCTGTGACGCACGACGGAGCAAGCGAAACGCGCGACGGAAGTTCTCGGTGGCTCTTGCGACGGGTACGTCTTCTACTTCTTTAAACCTTTCAAGTCTTCTGAAAACCTTCTCCAAATGTTTTCATCTCTTTGGAACGTCGTCTAACTGTTTATCCTCACCGAAATTTTGTAGTTCGAAACGGGAGCGGAGAAATTTTTATAACAAGTAAGTTGGTTCTTGTTTTTGTTGCGTTTGTTTTGTAAAGTCGAGACCCTTTTAATAGTAAACGGATGTTCCGGCGACGACGAGTTTGCCGTAATATGTGTAAACGCGATTGTATTGATTTTCGTGTATTGCTGAACAGTTTTCGACATTGTCGGTACACTTACTTAGCATATACAGAGAACCATTGTCGAAGACTTACTATTGCAGAGTTGATAGTTCATTCCGTTAAGACTGTTCTTTTGTGATGGGAGACTTTTATAGGCACATTTAACATTGTTGCAATTCACGGTAGATTTATCATACATTTTGTTGGTTAACATTAGAATTTCGGACACTTATTTGTTATTTATGACTACAGTAGTAGACTTATGTACGAATATGGTTGTTTATGCTGTGACAGTATTTGTTTAAAGGTAGACTTATTTGTACTGCATATCTTTTGCGGCTATTTTATATTTTGCAGATATGGCTTCCACCTATAAAAGATACCGTGAAATGCTGTATCCAGTAGGGAGTCTCCTCCTCAGAACAGGACCTTCCACCACAACTATAAGGTGACAGACTTCAGAGTGCTAGTGAAGCGGTTGAGGAGCATCTTTAACGATGTGATGAACAACTCGCAAGTAGGAGTACTGCTGAAGCTCTGTCAGCTGAAATATATGTGGAGTGCGAAGACGGTGCACTATCTGATAACAAATCAGCTTGCTATCCATCGGCCGTATAAGATTTTGTCGTTGGTTGGTGGGCGGCCAATCATATTTTCATTGTACGAGTTCCAATACATAACGGGCCTCAACTGCAACGCTACTATGGTGGGAAGGAGGCCGTAAAATATTGAACTTCGATGAGGTGTTAGATAAGGAAAGAGAAGCAACTGCGGACGGGAAGGTATGTACAGTCACAGTAGAGTCACTGAATTTGTTTTCGCAAGTTGGTGGAGGATCAAAGGTTGTAGACTTATGTTACGCAATGTGGTAAACTGTATGGTTGTTTCGATAGAAATATTTAGTGCTATCCTTCTTACGGTAGACTTATATATACTTATATATGGTAGACTTAATTTATATGATTGTTACGGTATATACTTAATGTAGACTTATATATAGTTATATATGGTAGACTTAACTTAGACTTAATGTAGACTTATATATACTTATATATGGTAGACTTAATGTAGTGTTATATTGCAGCCATCTTATATTAGCTATTCGTTTCACTCATGTTGTAGGCCCACGTGAAACACATATTGGTGACTCTTCCTATTGAGGAAATCTATCCGTATTAGCCAGACGACGATGGTCACTGTTTCGAGACCATGATGGACGAGAACAACAAGAAGCTTCACAACATGATTGTCGATATTCTTGGTGGAACGTTAGACGAAGTCTTTTGGAAGTCTATTGGAGATGGTAGGAAAACGAAAGTTGTGGAGGATGCGCAACTTCAAGAATCCAACGATAACTTCATAGAGAAACCTGCCTGTAAGAAGGCGAAGAAGAAGGCTACCACTGTGAAGATGAAGGTCAAGGATGCTAATGAGGATGGTGGCATGAAAGAGGATCATAACGTCAAAGAACTGCTATTAACTTTGATGGACAATGTTTCTGTCATTAGGGCGTTGTTGGTGTCAAAATCCCCTCCTCGGAGATTGATGAGACGAAAGCCCGAATCAACGATTGAACATTTCATATTCTGAAGGAGAACGCTCTATGCAAGCCAAGAAACTCACGATGAAGATATTTGGATTCTATCCCAAGGCCCGAGCGAAAGTTTGCGAAATTTCGTAAAACGTTTCGAATCGGTTGCGTCAAAGATCAGCGAGCTCAGCAATCAAGCCGCACTTGCTGCTTTAAGAAGAGCGCTACAGTATGAGTCGAGCTTCCGAGAAGAAATTACCCTGAACCCCCCTGCGACGATCCAAGAAGCATTGCACTGTTCCACAAGTTTCGAGATCCTCAAAGAAGAGATCGAGGCCTTGCCGAAGAAGCACCGGCCATCAAAGACGTTGACAAAAAGCACGACAAGACCTTCGGATATTCCAAGCAAGAAAAGGTGCGGATGAAATAACATGAATGAAGGGACGAACACACGCGGAATGCGCACCTATCAAATTAACACGAAACGATCCGACAAGGCCAGAAACGGAAATGGATCATGGAGTACCTGGACTCGCAGCGTGGGCTACAGTGAAAAAGTTTACTGCACATTCCACAAAGACGACTGCCATTAGACCGCAAATTGCGAGGCGATTGCAAGAATGCCTGCAACGAGGTTCCTAACAGGAGACCTTGGAAGCAAAACGACAAAAGAAGACCGGAAGCACAAGAAAGCGAACACAAGCGTCGAGCCACGATATAAGGCGAGCAGAACCGACCAGTTCGAGAGAACGAAGATTTTTCCTGCAGAAGATAAAGACGAGCAAGAAGAAACGGCAGCTGCCGAAAAGAAGACGCCCGAAACCGCGGAGCCTTAAATGGACGATTCCGCAGTCAAAGCCTAGACGCTTTCATTTCATCTAAAAAACGGAACTACAAATCGGCTTGATCCCCACCATTAGGGTACGTAGGCAGCTCGCTTACTCGCGAGTTCAGCTATAAAAAAATATAAAAATCGCCTCACGGCACAGATCGCCTCACGGCACAGATCGCCTCACGGCACAGATCTCCTCACGGCACAGATCGCCTCTAAGCACAAATCGCCTCTCGGCACATATCGCCTCACGGCACAGATCGCCTCACGGCACAGATCGCCTCTCGGCACAGATCGCCTCTCGGCACAGATCGCCTCACGACAAAGATCACCTCACGGCACGGATCGCCTCACGGCAGAAATCGCCTCACGGCACAGATCGCCTCACGGCACATATCGCCTCACGGCACATATCGCCTCTCGGCACAGATCGCTTCACGGCACAGATCACCTCACGGCACAGATCTCCTCTCGGCACAGATTGCCTCTCGGCACATATCGCCTCACGGCACAGGTCGCCTCTCGGCACATATCGCCTCTCGGCACATATCTCCTCTCGGCACATATCGCCTCTCGGCACATATAGCCTCTCGGCATACGTATCAACCGCCCGTTGCTGATCACAACAGGGTGACTAAACCATGGTTCTTTAACATCCCGCAGTGGATAAACTATATAAATTTCTGGACAACATTCGAACGGCGTGACCTGACATCCCGCGATCCTGCAGGGAGCGTCGAAGACGATGTTCTTTTAAGCTTATCTTCAGGAGCATTTCGCATAGGCAAATAGTGCGAGGTGTAAACCGCGAAATAAGCTCGTAAACCCAGTAAGACGCCTGACATGGAAAGCTGGTCTTGAACATCTCTTAACGCAGTATCAAACCGGCTCCGATACGAGATTCTAAACGCGTTCAGTCGAGAGAGGAATTAAACGTGTAACACCTCGACACCAAAACACAAGCCCAGGAAAACATCGCAACCTGGCCAAAAGTTTGAGTGTCCGGAAAAACACTCCAACTCAATGCAAACGCCTCTTGGCAAGCGATAAACAACGCAAACGCTCCTTGGCAAGCGATAAATAACGCAAACGCCTCTTGGCAAGCAACAAATAAATCAAACGCCTTTTGGCAAGCAACAAACAACATAAACGCCTCTCGGCAAACATCGCTTCTCGGCAAACATCGCTTCTCGGCAAACGCCTCTCGGCAAACGCCTCTCGGCAAACATCGCCTCTCGGCAAACATCGCCTCTCGGCAAACATCGCCTCTTGGCAAACATTGCCTCTCGGTAAACAACGCCTCTCGGCAAACAACGCCTCTCGCCAAACAACGCCTCTCGGCAAACATCGCCTCTCGGCAAACATAAAGGCCTCTCGGCAAACTTAAACGCCTCTCGGCAAACAATGCCTCTCGGCAAACAATGCCTCTCGGCAAACATCGCCTCTTGGCAAATGCTTCTCGGCAAACATAGACTCTTGGCAAATGCTTCTCTGCAAACAGCAGCCTCTCGGCAAACAACGCCTCTCGGCAAACAACGCCTCTCGGCAAACATAAATGCCTCTCGGCAAACATAAACGCCTCTCGGCAAACAATGCCTCTAGGCAAACATCGCCTCTTGGCAAATGCTTCTCTGCAAACATCAGCCTCTCGGCAAACATCAGCCTCTCGGCAAACATAAATGCCTCTCGGCAAACATAAACGCCTCTCGGCAAACAACGCCTCTCGGCAAACATCGCCTCTTGGCAAATGCTTCTCTGCAAACATCAGCCTCTCGGCAAACATCAGCCTCTCGGCAAACATCGCCTCTCGGCAAACATCGCCTCTCGGCAAACGCCTCTCGGCAAACGCCTCTCGGCAAACGCCTCTCGGCAAACAACGCCTCTCGGCAAACAACGCCTCTCGGCAAACATCGCCTCTCGGCAAACGTCGCCTCTTGGCAACCATCGCCTATCGGCAAACATTGCCTCTCGGCATACGCCTCTCGGCAAACAGCGCCTCTAGGCAAGCAAAACGAATCATCTCTTCAGAGATGGGCCAACCGCCCTAAACACGGAAAGGTCCGAGACCCCGGAAACGGTCTCGTCGTATGCAGCCAGATCAACGACTCCTCAATCAACGAAGCCTCTTCCTTAATCAAACCGGAACGACGGGTGACTTGATCCCTTCTCATAAAGTGTACGTAGGCAGCTCGCCTAAAAACGAGTTCAATTACCAAGGAGGAAAAATTCATTTCACGCTAAGGCCTTTGTCCCATCAATCCCGATAAACACTCCATTAACGCTCATCGCCCATCCATACAAGGCCCACGAGCTGGGGGGCTAACTGTTGGTGTCAAAATCCCCTCCTCGGAGATTAATGAGACAAAAGCCCGAATCAACGGTTGAACATTTCATATTCTGGCAGCAAGCCCACAAAATGAGACCGAACGCCTGCCCGGGACAATCCTCCTGGCCTAACCGGTCGCAGATGAACTAGACGGGTAGTGACCATTTGTACTCTTTCCTTATCCTTGGTTTTATCCCAAAGGGTTTTCCGGGAAAGGTTTTAACGAGGAAAATTGGTTCAGTAGTCTTAAACCCGTCCAGGAGCTGATCAAGTCACTCCGACCAAAAGTCCGTCGGACCAAGCTCTTGGCATCCGGTCCGACGGATGAACTGAATTCTCTAACAGCCTCTCAAGACGAATCTAAGCATATCTTCTCATCTCAGAGCATTCACCGAGTCAAGACATGAGCTATGGTCGGACCTCACCCTCATGGACCGGTCCGTGAAGCCATTTCCCGACTATCGGGCATCGGCCCAATAGTTCCCGAAGAAACATCACGCCATTTAAAGACGAACTTCACGCTGTTCAGAACATGGAAAAACATCGAGGAGTTTACTTAAAATAAACCGGAGTCAAGGCCTTAACCAAAGAAGATCGGACCAGAAGATTAAAAAGACAAGTTGGGCCAAAACAAGACGGACGGGCCGTGATGGAAGAGAGGCGACAGGTCGGCGGCCCATTAGGTCATTGGCGGCTGGGAAATGGATTTTTACAACGTCCCACATTGCTTGTGACCGTCCCACATCTAGAGCCCCCACGGTCCATAGCATCGCAGTTGTCACCCTTTCCTATCGACGTAAAATATGCCATTATATAAATAGAAAGCAGAAAGTACGTATATTACAGCTGCCAACATTACCTGCAGTAGCACTTCCACACCGTCTGTGAGGGTTGTGGTCACCACACTTGCGTTATGTCGCCTCGCAGCGAACCATCTCGTCAACATCGATCTTATTGCGTCCAAAAGTTGCACAATAGTGTATCCTCGTGCATTGGAGAGACCCCTATTAATTGATTCAGTAATGTTCGTAGTTGTAAAGTTATACCGGTCACCTGGGAAATATTCATGTAGTGCAGGATGAGAAGCTTCAATTTGTCAAAAGTATTCATTGAACTCTGAAAGCTGATACGCGGTGGCCGCTTTCTTAACCAGTCAAAAATATTCCCCGACTTTGAATTTGAGAATATGTTTTTGTATAAATGATAAGTGCAAACACCACGGCTCGCAAGCAGATATACACTCCCAATGGCGTTTCCAATTGCCCTATGTCTATCTGAGACAATGGCAAGTTCTGGGTCGTATGGGATAACACGGTGTAGTTGCCTGAAGAACCATTCCCATGACTCATCGTTCTCCGTATCAACTACAACGAAAGCTAGAGGGAAAATGTTAAAGTTTCCATCCTGTGTCGTCGCAATTAAAAGTGTACCTTTATATTTGCTGTGCAAATGCGTCCCATCTACGACAACAACTTTCCTCATATACTGAAAACCTTCAATGCTAGCACCGAAGGCTAAGAATAAATACTTGAACCTTTCTCTTTCATCCAGTTCAACCTTCACTAGTGACCCGGGATCGGCTCACCTTATCATGTACAAGAACGATGGAAGTTCTTCATATCCATCCTCTGAGCTTCCCCTGGTCAATTCACGGGCACATTTAAGAATGCGATGTGCTTTCCAGTACTTAACCTGAAAGAGAATGGATGATCTCTTTTAAGTTAATCTACCATAATGAACCAATGATCTCTGTGTATCATGAACGTTTGACCTGGCAGTTAACCATAGTTTCGTCATTCCTCAAAACTGTATCGTTTTGTCAGAGCTTCGGCGACATGTGCAGGCAAGACATTGGGTCCAACACCGCCCACAAAATCTTCGTAAAGACGACCGAGTAACTGTGGGGTTGCTTTCCGTGAGCCGCATGACCGCTTCGTCACAGAACATGAGTGTTCTCGAACGTATATCTTGATTTCAAACTGGTGACCACCTTCAGTAGCAATGGCACGAACTCTCTAATTGCATCCGGGGACCCAACATGCAACAGTCAACACACGCCTCGTTGAGGACCCCGCGTCAAAGTCAAACTTATGAGCAACCGAAAGCATCTTCAACCTCATCTCCAAGTCCTCTTTTGATCATACATTTGACTGACGGCTAAATCAACGGACCTCTTTTCTAATCTCATAAATTCAGGAATGGAAGCCCCACCAAAATTTTTCCACCAGTAAAGAGGCCGTACTCGTCCTCGGGAGGGGAAATGTTCACAGTATTATGGTAATCCTCGTCGTCTGACCTAGCACCGTCCGGATCATCACAGTAGTCAAATCGGGAGGCCTCGCTGTCCTCATCAGTACCATAGTCTACCAGGATGCATCTTTTTAAAGATTTGTTTCTACAAACGTTCTCCTAATAGTTATCTTCATTAACATCTTCATCTTCCTCGTCATGAACCAAATCTTATGCAGCCATCGGGGATTGTAGAAACGGACGAAGAAGAAAGAAACCTCACCGAAGAAGAAGAAAATATCCTCTTGGTAAACCAGCGGATAAGAGCGGAGGAGCAAGAGAGAGCTGGCCGGAGGAACCGAGCCGCTAGCCGGAAAAACGAAATAGACGAGCTACGCGCCCAAATGGAGCTAACGGCAAGCCAGATAAGAGAAATGAGATCTCAAGTCAACAAGGTGACTAGTGGCTCCCGAGATCGACCGAGTTTTGGAGGAAACTCAGAAGATTCCCTTCACTTCGAGAATCACGAGCATGAGACTCTCCGACCCCGACAAACTCAAGATCCCGTTCTACGAGGGAACGACGGATCCAAAAGCACATATGGCCTTCCATATCGCAACAAGTCGGACTAAATTCAAGCCCGAGGAAAAAGACGTTGGCTTCTGCCTCCTATTCGTCGAGCACTTGAAAGGAGCAGCTTTATCGTGGTTCTTGCGATTTGAAAGAGATTCGATCGACAATTTCGATCAACTATCCGCAGCCTTCTTAAAGCATTATTCGTTTTTCATGAGCCTCTCAACATCTGACGCAGACCTCTACTCGTTGTCACAAGGACCCGAAGAGAGCCTTAGGGAATTTATCGAGAGGTTCAAAGTAATCATATCGAAGATCGACGATCTAAGCGATAACACCGCGATAAACGCTCTAAGGAAGTCTCTGTGGTAAGCCTCCAACTTCCGGAAAGAGTTCACTATCAACCCCCCGGTCACCATTCAAGACGCTCTCCATCGCGCCTCGAACTTCATAATTCACGAGGAGGACATGAAAGCTCTGGCCAAAAGGCATCAGCCGCAGAAAATGTCGAAAAGCCCAGCGCAGCCCGCAAATATCCGATGGAAAGAAGAAGCAAACGCGGTGGCAGAGACGAGGAACCCGAAGCAAGCGGAGCACATAACTTCCAGATAAACACGAGATACCCGTTCGATGGACGCGGCAGAGGGTCAACGCCCACCTGGGCTCAGATGGGCTACGACGAGAATGCTTACTGCACTTACCACCGAGCCAGGGGACACTCCACCGAACATTACAGGACAATTGGGAGAAGACTCGCAGCTAAGCTGCTCGCCGGAGAACTCAGGAAGGATATAACTCTAGAGAGTCTCGGAGTACCCGAAGAAGATACCGAAGTCCAGGAAGAACGACTTAATTAAGAGCGTCCCGAGAAGCCTCTGGAGGAAGCGCCCAAACGAGGGAGAAGGCCGAACGGAGATGACCAAACCGGGAACCGGAGAAGGACCCACATGATCATCGGAGGATCCCAATACTGCCAAGACACGGTGGCCTCGATAAAAGCATTTCTCAGGAGAGTAGACACGGAATCAAACCCGCGAGCTTCGACGGCCGGGAATGATGACCGGATCGCCTTCACCGAAGACGACGCCGAAGGGCTCAATCAGCCCCACGACGATCCCCTGGT
Organism: Isatis tinctoria; assembly: GCA_010577795.1. Classification (NCBI taxonomy): domain Eukaryota; kingdom Viridiplantae; phylum Streptophyta; class Magnoliopsida; order Brassicales; family Brassicaceae; genus Isatis; species Isatis tinctoria. The sequence goes on along the minus strand of CM021247.1, from coordinate 14,860,088 downwards.
CGTAGAACTGGACATCAACAACTGAAAGCATCTTCAACCTCATCTCTAAGCCCTCTTTTGATCATACATTTGACCGACGGCTAAATCAACGGACCTCTTATCTAATCTCATAAATTTAGGAATGGAAGCCCCAGCAAAATGTTTTCCACCAGTAAAGAGGCTGTACTCGTCCTCGGGAGGGGAAATGTTCACAGTGGTACGGTAATCCTCGTCTTCTGAGCTAGCACCGTCCGGATTATCATAGTAGTCAAATCGGGAGGCCTCGCTGTCCTCATCAGTACCATAGTCTACCAGGATGCGTCTTTTTAAAGATTTGTTTCTACAAACGTTCTCCTAATAGTTATCTTCATTAACAGCTTCATCTTCCTCGTCGTGAACCAAATCTTCTGCAGCCATCGGGGATTGTAAAACCTTGTTCTTTATTTCGACGCATAAACGGAGTCTTTCCTTCCTAAATGCTTCCACAAAACTACCTAGCTGTCAAGAGCTATCCACATAACCGTGAGGTGTATCTTGCGGTAAATTATCCGCGACCATATAACTCAGCCTAACCTCTTTAAGACGTTTGTCGACACCAAATTCTTGATAAACAATTGAGAGGAACTCCGAGTACAGCGTATCCTCATTAGCTCGTATAATCCGGGAGCCCTCCGTCTTGTCTACGAGGAAGACCCAGGCATCAATTTCGTCAGTCCATCTTTCAGAAACCAACAGAAGGCAGTCCATCGGGGATCGAGCGGTGAGTGCCACAGAGAGAGAGAGAAAAACTGGAGTGGATGACAAATCTGTCAACTCGAAAGTGGCTGTCACAACCCTATTTTCCTAACATCTATGGTACGGAGGGGAGGCGAAACTCGTATTTTCACAAAACAGGTGATACTGAGAGGCAAAAACCTACCATGTCGAAGTCGCTTAAATCTATCTCTAAGTAACGTTGAAAATCTACGACTTCTCTACTTGCGTAAATTTTATTGTGGAAGAAGACTTATTTTGTGCCAGAGTAAATGGGCTGAAAGTGTAATTCCTAAAAAAGTTCAAATATTTGTAAACACCATATAAGCGCAAATGTGGGTAACAGTAAACTAACTTTGACCTAATTTTATTCTTTACAGTGGCGGTCTTGTAAACACGAATTTCTTGCGCGTCCAAGCGTCGGTACTGTTTCTCGTCATAGCGCCTCTTGGGTTTGTTAACCTCACCCTCGCGAGTTGTATTTCGTGTCTTCTAGAGTAGTATATATAGATTCTTAACATATTTGACGATTGTTACACTAACCAAACTCCTGGGCTTTCCGATTTTTGCAGATTCAAACGATTGGAAACTTTCTTTCGTCGATACATACTGTAAGCAATCCCTACATGCTCCTTCCTTTTCTGATATCTAGAAGATTGCCTTGTTTGGTGGATTAAAGTATTTTTGGGCTAAGTTGTCAGTTAGTTTGGCGTAGTTATAATGTGTTGGTAGATATATAATTTGTGCCGGTAGATTTGTGGGTGAATCGAATGCCACAGTAGATTGAGCGATTGGTTTGACGACTTACATAACATCAAAACAGTTTGTCATTATATACAACGCGACCTTTAGCAGGTTGAATGCATTGTAAACCATTACGCTAAAGGGGTGGAGGAAGAGATCGCTAAAGTTGAAGATTTCAAACTTCTAACGGAAGCAAAGATTGAAAAGTTGGAGAAGCTCGTGCGTGAAAGCAGTATAGTCATTTCTGCCTCTCATATGAAGGTTCTGCTGGCTACGCTGGTGATCGTGGCAACTGCATACGTCTTCTTTAAGTATTTATAAATCCTCTTTTGTTGATTTGAAACGTTTAAACCTTTTGTTTGGGTTTGTTGAAAATTATGTTCCACAATCTATTTTCCTGTTTATGTTTGTTGCAAGTATTTTGTTTGTTGCATATTACTACGGCCTTGTTCGGTGTCATAAGTACAGAATGTAGTCAATAATGTGAATGGAAAACTAATTGATAAGCCAAATAGAAAATCTACAAGTTTAAAAATAGTGGCCAATAATTCCGTACCAAGATAAGGTAAACTTACCAAAACTTTTTAACTTATGTCGGTAGACTTATTGACCAAAACAAATGATGGTAGACTTCGTGAAAATAATTATATAATTATTTACGAAAATGTTAAAACATATATAAGGAACTTCTCTAGCAGTACGCCTAAAATCGTAAAACCTAACTTTTCTCTTTCCGCCGCCGACGATTTCAAGACTGACGATTACTTTTCCCACAAAGGCTGAGACGGTGGTTAACAGGTACGGCTTAACAAAATCGAGACGCGTTAAACATGCAGTAGGGGTTGATTTAGGTTATTTCGTGGTGGTAATTTTGTACTGCCTCTTCATCTTCTAGTAACAGTTTCGCAGTTTATTAGCCCCGGCGAGACACTTTTTCTAGGCTCCCAATCTGAAACTGTGAGTAAGTGTAGAAGATAAAAAACACGAGTTGGAAACCTCTTTCTCATGCTTAGTACCGGTAGATTAACGTTTCACAGTATTAGTTTGGTGGTATATTTATAGTTGATAAATGTGTTTGATGATAGATATACTATCCGATGGGGTAGATTTTTGTTTCAGTAGACAATTATGTTTTTTGGCAACATAAAAATTGTTATTTGTTATCTACTCATCGTCATCAGTTTGGTTTTTAGAAACGGAGGAGGAAAATGGCAAACAACAACAGTAACCGGACAGAATCATTTGACCAAAGAGCTCCACAATCTGAATCCGAGGACTCATTTTGGGTCGGGATCCCAGAGAGATGTCAATGTGGGCGTACGCCAATCTTTGAAACTTATCGTGCCCGGAGTTTTTACTATTGTGGAAATACAACTACCCGAGTTCATCTATGGAAGGCGTGGGATGGAGCGGTGACGGAAGATGTGTGGAGACTAAAGTGGACTGACTTCCCTAACCTGGAGACAACATGTCACTATCTCCAGAATGATCTTCATGAGATTGAAGGAACGCTTAACCACTACTCTAAACTGGTGGACAATGACATTCCAAAGCTAAAAGAATTCAAACATGAGACAAATTCAAAGATAGAGAAGCTGGAGAAGCAGCTGCGTGATCAGAGTTTAGTCCTTTCCGCCGGCCACGTGAAGCGTGCCTTAGTAGCTGTTGTTGTTGTTGCTAGTGTCGCCATGTTGTTCAAGTACTACCAAGTCTTCCATTTTCATTTATAAAGTATGAACTTATGTTCTTGGTCCACTACATATTGCGACATTGTAATAAACCAAACAATTGCAAACATGAAAACCTAATCTTTATTTTGCTATCGAGGCATGGGGTAAGTTTGGGAATGTTCGACGTATCTACGTTTGGCAGTGGTTATTGAGTGAAAATAATAAATCTACCACCGCATGCTTTAAAATTTACCGGAAAGGTAAGTAATCTACCACAGCTATACGACAATAACCAATAAGTCTACTTCTGAGTTAAAAAAGTTAATGTAATTGTAAAAGTCTTACGAAAAAATTAGTAATATATAAGAGACAGCGCTGTCTGGTTTCCTAAAAGCAGTAAACCTAGTTTTATAAAATTTCGGCGCCACCAATGAAGGAGCGAAAGAAAGAGAGATTACGAGGCACATCGGTTACAATAGAAGTACTGGTAAGTGTTTCTGCGACCCCAAAATTAGTACCTTCTCGTTGCGTAGATTTAACAGATTATCTTTTCTAATCTTACTTTACGACCACACATTTCCTGTGGGTTTACAGTCACATTCGCGGTCATCGTAGATTTATTGTTGCTTAGTAAGTGTGTAAACAAGAAGGTTGATTTATTTACCCTTCGAACTGGCAAGAAATATGCCATTCCACAGCTGCACCCCCACCAACTCGTCAGCATCTAAAAAAACTCGGCGTAGCTTCCCAGATGATGGATACGATCCTATCGACTTCGAAGGAATCCCCAGAAAGTGTATATGTGGTTCCCGGACGAAGCTTAAGGCTTCAAACACCTCTCAATATCCTGGAAGGAATCCGTAGTTTGTGAAGACGACGACGAGAAGAGAGTCCATACGTTCAAGTGGTGGGATGAGGCCGTAATGCAAGATGTGGGCAGGCTGAAGTTTAGAGAATTCCCAACCGTAAAAATTACAGTCAAATTTTTACGGAATGATGTCAATGCGATTTCAGAGACGCTGTCCAACGACTTTGAATCAGCCAACAGAGAGATTGCTGAACTGGCGAACTTGCAAGAACACAACGAGGAAAAGATTACGAGGCTGGAGAACCTTGTTTGTAAGAAGAGAAGACTGATATCATCTTTCGAGCTAAGGGAAATGGTCGCTTGCGTTATGGTAGTTGCCCCATACTCAGCATCTATCTTAACCTCTAATTCTAGTATTTTGCTTTTGCATTCTAATTAGGGATCAGGCTTTGTTATAACATGTTTTTTGTTCTCTCCAGTTGCTTATGTATCCCAAGACTTTATCTTTGTATTAACTTTCCTTTTGGTATCGCAAGAACCCACTAATGCGTCATTTTCGTCGCCGTTTTAATATATTTTATGTGCACCATCAATATGTAGTGTAGCAATAAATCTACGAAAACCGCCGCATAGAATTCCGTATCAATCTACCATAAGGTGATGTCATTGCATTTCCTCTTATTAAATCTGCCACCTCTTCTACGAACAGTTATAGTGTTATGGTATTACGAATAAAAGGTAAACAAAATATTTTTTTTTACTAATATATAAGAAGAGCTTTCTCATATTTCTAAGAAATTGTTAACCTAATTTCTAGACTTGCGGCGACGACTACGAAAGATAAGGCGGGGACTCTAACCGACTTTGCATCTGCAGATCTGGTAAGGTTTCCTCACCGGCCAACAACTCACTGCCAGATTGCGTAGATAAGACTTATTTTCGGTTTTCATTGCTATTATATTTCTCTACTGCTTTTTACAGATTCGCACGGCGGAGGACTATCAGTAGGCATACGGGTAAGTGAAACAGTTGACAATCACTCTTAACATCATTTTATTCCTCTTCCTCGTTTCATCACTAAAGGGGATCCTACTTAAGCTCATTTGTAATAGATGTATTGGAGATGACACTATCATGTCCCCTAACACTACATTTGAACTCGAACTGTGGGGTTGATATATTGTGATGCTGATAGATTTAAAAGAATGAAGGTATCTTTACTAACACATTGTTTGTGCAAGGGTAGATTTAATATTTTGGTTCTAATTGAACTCGAACTGTGGGGTTGATATTTTGTACAGCTGGTAGATTTACATGACTGATGATAGTTTAATTTCAATGTTGATAGATTTATTTAAACACATATTCTTTATCCAGAGGTAGATTTAATTTATGGTTGTTTCGATTGACAGGAACATGGTTTATCATCACCGTCGGTAGGAAGTGGTCATAGCTTGCCTGATGATGAAGAATACGATCATCTAAGGACAAGAGGAATCCCACAAAAGTGTAGTTGTGGTGGTTTCCAAGGGTTGAGCTTTCATACTCATCTGCATATCCGGGAAGGCATGCCATCATCTGTGAAAACGCCGACGAACATGGCCACTTCCATGCTCTCACGTGGTTCGATGAGGCTATTATGGAAGACATTCGCAGGATCAAGTTTAATGCATTCCAGACGTGAAGACAGAACTGCAAAATATCAAGACTGATCTCAATACGATTGGGGATGCGGGGACGATCGCTACATAATAGCCAGCATTGACATTGGCAAAATGGAAGAGATGAAACATCAGAACGATTAGAAGATAGCGAACCTGGAAAGGCTCGTTTCGAAGAAGGGAAAGGTCATATCCACCGAGGAGTTGCGGATTATGCTCGGTTCAATGGTTGTGCTTGTTGTGGTGTGCATGTATATGCAGCTCTAAGTCTCGTATTTTGCCTTCCCTGGACTTGTAATAACTAGGTTTCGTATTGTAAGAACATATCTTTGTATGAAGTTGTTGTCCAATCGTAAGAACCTATGGTTGTATTAATTTGCTTCCTAAAATCTAAATGGACCGTTTAAAATTTTAAATCTACCATCTAGAATGGGAAATCTATAGTTACAAAATATAATTCAACTGTTTTAAAATGTTACTCTACCGTGACACGTACTACTATTTCGTAATGCACGGTAAACCTACCACCAAACAATTTTCAAACAATGGAATTTCAACGGTTGCGACCTTATAGGGAATCCCTCCCAATGTTCACGCAAATCTCCTGAAACGCTCCCATTGTAATAAAGAGCACTCAAGCAACGGTTCATTTCTATATAACAAGCAATTAACTCCATCTGATCGCAAATTAACTTGCCTATCTAAGTGTAGAGGAACGGTCAGTAATGGAAAACTTCCAAGACGTTGAGGAGGTGCGAACAGGTATTGGCGGATGGCATATCCGGGCCAAAGTTATCCGGAAATTCACTCCTCTTTGGCGTACAATTACGCTACTTGGTTTGATCTTGACGGATGCTAAGGTTCGTGTTTAATAGTTTCTCGAACCCTCAGATTCTTCCTCTCAATTATATACGTCCTTCTCAATAATGTAGGGTGTTATGATTGAATGTTCCATAAGTAACCAGTTTGTGGAACATTACATCAAATTTTTGGAGGAGCAAGATTGGATATTGATTCTCATATTCCGTGTTGGAGAGAACACCGGAGATATTCGGGAAACTAACCATCCTTACAAAATACATATCTACGACATCACTGCTGTGAAGAAGGTGGTTCCACCTATGGTGGAACCGTGCAACACCTTTGCACCATTCTCATCAATATTTGATGAGACTGTTAAGACAAGTTTTTTACATGGTAAGTGTTCATGATTGTACGTCTAAAGACTTATGTAGGTTTCCCGCTTTATTCATTTTCTCGTCCCATTGACAAGATTTTATCGGCGTTATGTACGGCGTTGGTGAGTTGAAGATAAAAGGTTGTGATGTTACCAACATCAACAACCGTAGGATCAAGTTTTCACTTTGTGACATATGGTAAAGCCTCGTTAATCGGCGCCATGTGTGCATATTTCTTCCGTGATGCATCAGTTCAAATGTCTAACAATTGTGTATCTCATTTCTAGCAATTTGGTGTTGAAATGTAAAGCATTCGGCCGGACAGTAAAGGAAATTAATGAGAATTACCTACCATACAATGGAGAGCCTCTAGTCGTCATTCTCCAGATGTGGAAAGTAAACAGGTGGTTTTCTGGTGAGAAGAATGTAAGGATTGAAAATCATGGACGCATTTCGAAGATCATACCGGATCCTGATGTTCCAGAGGCTAAGTATGTGAATGCCATGTAAGTCGGCGATGAAAAGAATACTTCAAGTTCGGAAAAAATTGGTCTACTACATACATACTTGATGTTGCAGGCTGTGTTGGAGTCTTGATGAAGACTTTTGGGAGAATGGAAATGTCACTTCGTAACTTTTATGTTCAACAGTTAATCTAAAATTCCACAGTTAGTCTAAGTGTATCTTGAATTTCGTTTTGTTTTAAGAAAGTTTATGATCAAAAGCAGGTTAAAAATTGCATGAATACGTGTCGTTTAAACCAAAATAGAAGATAATCTTAAAATGAACGAAAGTAGAAACAATATATCTACCACAAAAAAATTTTAAAATATGCAAGCGTAAATCGGAAATGAAACTAGTAAACCTGCCAATAAATCTACAATTGAAGACAAGAAATCTACCCAACATTTAATAAATGTACTATGTCGGTCTACAAATCTACTATAACTTGATATAGTCAACAATTCTACCACAAAGGCAAAAAGATCTCCCGATCTACCGTCACTCTAGAAATCTATCGTCACAATATATCTCCCAACACAGTCAATAAATGTACGAGTACCATATTATATCTACTGTTACATATCTGACGGTCAAAAAGTCAACCGCCCGTATAAGAAGTCTACCACTACAATAAATCTACACGCCCTTCTATTAAGTCTTCCAGTACACAATAAGTCTAATACCAAATACCTGATAAATCTACCAGTCCACTATATTCTACCATCTCACAGACTATGTCTGCGACGCGGCAAGAAAAATCTACAACTATAAGTCTACCACGCGCCTAAGAAATCTACGTAGATTTCTCAATTCTGCCGCAACATGGCCGGTAGACTTCCCGTTTCACGCGCCACTTTCATTAATGGCATTTTTGTTATTGGCGTTTTTGTTAACACATGCGAAAAGGATACTATCGGTACGAAACATTACTCTAGTAATTTCCGAAACCTGGGCGTCAAACTGGTCATTTCGATCCTTTTTCACTAGTTTAGTTATTCTCCCTTAAAAACTTAAACTAAATAAAATAAAAAGACCATAAAATGAAAATCAGTATTTTAGTCATTATTGCGTTCTCCTTTATAGTCGTCGTTTCGTCATTGTTAGTGAAACAAACTTTCAACTACAAGTCAATATTTAATTTTGGCGATTCTTTAAGCGACATTGGAAATTTCCTTATCTCCGGCGATGTGGACTCTCTGGCCATCGGAAGACCACCGTACGAGGAGACTTTCTTTAACCGTTCAGCCGGTCGTTGTTCTAACCGACGTCTTATCATTGATTTCATTGGTTAACTTCCTCTCTAAATAGTATCATTGCCACTTACATAAATATTATTATATTTGTTTCAATCTATTATCAAATTTTATTTTATTTGAAATATCTAGAGAGACGTAATTCCATTTTACAAAAATAAATATTAAAACCAATATTTGTTAGAGCACCTCAAACGTTTTGATATTCAAAATGAGTATTTCAAATATAAAACACAATTAATTTAATAAATTTTATTAAAAATAATTATTTTTATAAGTACAAGTCTAATTACATATTGACAAGTGTAGTAAGAATTTTGAATCTCTCCTACTTTCTTTTATTAAAAAATCTCTCAAAATCTGTTGATAGTCATGAGCTTCCTTGAGCCGTTTCTTGAGCATTTCCACTAGCTCAACAGATTTTAATATTGAGCTCTGATACCAAAATGTAACATCCGTCTCATTCTCACTCGAGAATGGCGTGCCACTAACCACAACATATAACTCAAATATTCAATTCCATAAATAAACCACGTCTAGATTTCCGAAAATTCATAAAAAAGTCTCATAACCGAAATAACTCGAATAATCGTAAACAAGGTCTGAAATAAAATACGGAACCAAATGCGAGATAAAAACCGTAAATCCCAAAAGTAGCACCCTATCCGGTAAGCGTCTACTACTCCTCAATCTCATCTGAAAAAGAAAGAAGAGGGGTGAGTAACAGGGGAGTCACTCAGTGAGGTATGAGCTGCTAATCACTGAAAACGCAAATTTGATCGTAGCACGCCACACACAGAAAATAGGCTAAATATGCACAATCACGATACCTAAAGTACCCAGAAAACAACCAATGTCCTATGGCCAGAGCCTGTGGCCAGTTTTATGGGATAGTGCCCAACCACACCGCCAGAAGACGATTTATCGATCTCTTGAGGCACTGACAATAGATCGACTGAGCTGCCAGTTCCCCGCCTCAAACAACACACGACGCAAGTACAGAAGTTACGTATCTGAACCCCCCGCAACCCTAACGTCCATCAAATTAACTAATCCTAACTCTAACAAGTTTAAAAGAACCAATTAACAATTTAATGCACATTCAATGGGTTGAGTCCTCTAAATTCCTAAGTCCGATTTACAATTAATCCAAAATAGACTCTAGCAGAGAAACGGAACACATTTAATACTAAATTCCATCTATGGCGCTTTTTGATGAAATAAACGAAAGTCTGCGAAAAGCCCTCACCTTAGCAAAAATGAAGTATATCTGCTTCCTCTACACTCCAGATGCTAAAACGGACGCTGAATCTGAAATCAGCATGAAATTTCGAGTGAGAACGGCTTTCGAATAACGAAAAACGGTCATCGGGTCAAACTGGTCAAAGTTAACGGTCAACGGTCAAACCAGTCAAAGTCAACGGTCCGACCAGTCAAAGTCAAACCGAACCTAAACCAAATTAAAATCGGACAAAACTGGACCATACCGGACTCAATTGATTTAAACCATAAATTGAAGCAAACCGAATCAAAATTGAATTAACCGGAAATTGAAATTAAACCGGCCAAATCAAACCGAACCAGAATCAAATCGATTTAAACCGAATTGAAACGAACCGATCGACCAAACCGGACCAAACCGGCAGCCAAACCGGCGGCCAAATCGCTGGCGAGTCTCCAGCAGTCGGCGAAGGCGACACACGGCGGCGGCAGCTGGTGGCGGACGGCAGAGGGCGGCGACAGCGGAGGGCGGCGACGGCGGTAACGGCGGAGGGCGGCTGGCTGCGGTGGCGAGTGAGGCGCGTGGGGGAGACGCGCCGATCTTTGGACGGCGCGTGACGGCGCGTGTGCTGGAGGCGGAGGCTGAAATTCACAGCGTGGCTTTGTCTCGTCGAGCTGAGTCTGATGGTGGCCTTAGATTCATGAAATTTGCGTTGGTTAGATAGTTATAATTGATTTACGATCCGGCCAATAAGGAACAGATCGGAAAACGGTTTTCGGGGTTACCTAAGTCGCGGATCGGTGGAGGAGATGGTGATCTACGAGGTTCTGGAGGCAAATTGGCGGTTTCACGAATTGACGGCAAAGTTTATGCAGAGTAACGACGCTTTTAGAGTTTTGTGCTGAAAAGTAAAGGAGAAGTCTATTTATAGGGAAACAGGCATAGGGTTTCCTGCTCAGTAACTGGGCCTTGATGGGCCCTAGGATCTGGGTCGTTACAATTCTCCCCCACTAACGAGGAATTCTCTTCGAATTCAATTCCTGAGTCGACTGCTCGACATCCATAAATAGGTCTGGATAATCGGACTTCATCTGAGACTCTAACTCCCAAGTCTCCTCCTGAATGTCGTCTTTCTCCCAACTAACTCTGACCATCGGTAGCACTTTCCCCTGAACCACTCTATCTCGGCGCTCTAGGACTGACAGTAGCTGGCTAACTACAGTCAAATCTCCTGATGTATGTAGGTGGCTGCTGAAGAATGAGCTATGGCTCTCAAACGACTTTACTCAGAACTGACACATGAAACACGTCATGGAAACCGGCCAGCTCTGCTGATAGACCTAAACGATAAGCTACTGCTCTAATCCGCTCAATGATAGGATACAGACACATATATCTCGGATTAAGCTTCTTCAGCTTTCGAGTCTCAGAACCTCCCTGAAATGTCCTCATCTTAAGGTATACCAGATCGCCCACCTCAAACTCTAAATCTCTCCGACGCTTATCTGCATAACTCTTCTGACGGTCATGAGCTTCCTTAAGTCGCCTCTTGAGTACTTCCACTAGCTCAACAGTCTCCTGAACCAATGTCGAATCTAAGCCTCGGCGCTCTCCCACCTCAGTCCAACAAAGTGGGATACGGCACGGTCTACCATAAAGAGCCTCATATGGTGCCATCTCAATGCTCAAATGGAAGGTGTTGTTGTACGCGAACTCCGCCAACGGTAGGATGATTTCATTCTCTGGGTAGAGGATGTTGTTGAGAGTAGCCGTGAGTTAACCTGCGAGCACCTCGAGATGGAGTTTGCCAAGAAGCTTTTCCCGCTGAGAAGCCATGTGAACGTGAATGCCTTTCAGCACCTTTCTCAAGGCACATGGATTATCAGGGAGTACGAGCAAGAGTACAGTCGTTGTGCAAATTTACTGGAGTTACCTTAGCTGATGAGGAATTGATCAAGAGGTTCTAGAATGGGCTGAGAGTGGATATTTGCGAGCGCTATGTCGTGCGAGCTACACCAGCCAGAATGATTTGGTTGAAAAGACTTTTGCTTAGGAGAAAGAGATAGTGGAGAAACAGAAGTTCTTCAAGGTGACTCAGTCAAAGCTTGAGAAGACTTATTCAGGATATAGGAAGGCGTCAGAGCTGCCAGGAGTATTTTCGTATTGCCCTGGTTGTTCTCGTCATCATTTTAGGGAGAGTGCGTGCACTGTTTTTCATGCGGAAGATTGAGTCATGTCGTAAGTAACTGTCAGTCTAAGCTAGTGGATGAGCTATTGTTAGTCAGGTTGCTGAGTCAGCAGTTGGACTGAGGAGTCGTTTCAGTTGTGGTCAGCAGATTCTCATTTTCGGGGATTGTTCGCAGTGAGTTCAGGGTTTCTTCTGCCACCACCCAAGTGCCAAACTATTGTCGCGAGTATTTGTTATCGGAGACCACGAGAGAGCTGAGATTGTTTATGTTGAGATTGTGGACTTGAGTTTGTCGTTTTGAGGATGTCGTTTTTTGTGGAAACCATTGATTTAGTACTTGTGTTGGTCGTTTGTCGCTACGGGTGGGGCAGCTTATACCCTATTGGATATGAGAGCTACGCATTGTGAGAGCCGAAACTCACACTGTCAAAACTTATATTTTATGGGGGCTCGAAAATTCTATTTTAAAGAACTAGAGGACCGAAAAGTGCAAAAAGAGATATTTTATTGATATTTTTCGGGAGTACAAAAATAATTAGCAAAAGCTGAAAAGTCTTATATTGCTAAAGATTTGGGATGCCTTTGACCCTTACACAAGCATACATATATATACTAATGATCCTAGGATGCTAAGACTACATATTTTCGATGTGGGACATTGTTCTTTTCTTCCAGCCTCCGTCCTAGCCTTTTGGGCCCGAAGTCCGGCTCGAAATCTTCAGAAATCCACCTGCACGCCCTGACCCGAGTTTGGCCCGATTTTTATGAATAGTGCCCAATAAACAGTAAACCAATGAATAGTAATCCGATGAATAGTAATCCGTGAATAGTAAACTGGATCGCGGTTAAGCTCGAATTGATCTTTCGGTTAACTCTTTCTCGGGATGAATAGTATTTTCGTGAACAGTATTTTAACTGTTTTTCCTGCGTGAATAGTGTTCCGAACATTTAAAACTTTTGAGATTGAGCCGCCCGTTCTTTCCTCAAACTTCCAGCCGCCGGTTTTAGCGTTAATGGCCAGCCGCCGACTTCTTTGGTTCGTTTGTATCGACGACTGGTCCATGGGCGGCTGAGCGTTGATCGTGGGCTTTCGGACAGTATTCATGGACGTGTTAGAGTGAGAACGTGCAAATGCATAATCCTTGAGTCGATTCGGGCTTGGAGTTATGCTTGATGGACGGTCGACTGGACATTATCCGGATAACGAGTCTTGACCAAGAAATGATCGCGGGCGGCTGGCCTTCTCCCAGCCGCCGGGCTACGCTTGGATGAAACACGGGCGGCTGGCTTTATCCCAGCCACCGGGCTATGCTTGAAAGAGACGTGGGCGGCTGGTCTTATCCCAGCCGCCGGTACGGGTCATGCCTTGGATGGGCGGCTGGCCTTGTCCCAGCCGTCGGGTCGTTCCTCGGACGGATCGTGGGCGGCTGGCCTTATCCCAGCCGCCGGGTCGTGCTTTGGACTGATCGTGAAGGCACTGTTATGTCCCTTGGTCTCCTCTCCATCACCTTCATCAGGCCGGATATATGTCTTCCTCCAGTTCATGCTTTGGTCAGCTATGGACTTTTTCTGCACAATAGCAAATTCATCAAAAATATTCAACAAGGTTTTAGATGAATACTTAAGTTTGTCTTGTTGTGGAATTTGTTCATTGCTGCTTTTCCTCACAAATCCAAACATTTTAAACCTGTAAAATGAGCAAACAAATTAGAGTAAACGGTCCTCCAAATGTTTCCACTTGCTGATTTTCCTGAAAAGACACTAAAAACACAAATTAGCCTACAAA